>JAULBR010093330.1:0-12047 GCA_032355825.1 Melanodrymia aurantiaca
GTATACGTAATAAATAAAATACTAAACTCCTTTCATTTCAATACCATTTTAATGAACTCGTACATTAAAAATAGTATTAAACTGAAAGTCGTTTAGTATTCTCTATATGTATGATAATGAAACTATAACATACCAGGTCCTTTAATAATGCAATTTGGTATCAGCTCTAATTACATGTTATATTATTTATGCTTTGGATGAAGTTTTGTAAGTTTATTACTTTGGTTAAACATTTCAGATACTGTATTTCCAGTACAATAACATTAATTTGGTTAATGTTGTAACATTGTGCTATATCACAAACTTTATTTAGTATACACATGTATGTAATTTTTACATTATTTGCTTTTGTAATTTTACTGCAAAAATTACAATCACGCATATAATTACATGTACATGTACTATAGAAATGATATCCATTAACAACTTTTAGACAACAAATATAAGATTTTACATAATTTATAATCATATAATCTGGAATGTCATACATGTATACATGTATACAGCCAGGGTTTTTTAACATCATTTTAATGGTCATTATCAAAATATAAAACATTAAAAAACATCTTGATCAGATTTATAATAGAAAATATTTTGATCAGTAGAGCATAGCTATATACATGTATACTTGGAAAACATATAAAATACAAAGCACAAGAACAACAATATGTTAAATAGCAATAATAAAATAAGAACAGTTAAATGTAAAAGATGCAATGTCATCGCTTCATGAAATGGAGCACACATGTAAAATATTATTATTAATAAAAATTTAAAGTAAATATATATATTTTAAAGTACAAGTTAAAGCAAATGTAAGTATAAGTGAATTAGTTGGCTATAACTAATTTATGTGCTTATATCCAATTAAGGTTCAAGCACATCTGTCATGGTCACACAGTCAGGCTGCCGTGGCTGTATGTCTAAGACAGAAGTTTGTGTTAGTATGATATAGCAAACCGGCTTCTCATATTTGTAAATAGCAACGCATCATTTATATGCACATTCCTACAGATAGGATAGTACATACCACAGCCTTTGTTAAACCGGTTGTGGACACTGGTCGGTGTAAGTGGAAGTACACCTACAAAAATGTACCAGTTGAGGCTTGCAGAGCACTCAATCTGGATTGGAGTCGGTATTGGGATTAAAAATCTCATATATCATGAATGGGATTCGAACCCAGTACCTACCAGTTTTATAAGTCCAATGCATTACAGAGACCGGTATATATACAAATGAATGTAATAATTGATTGGAATGTTCAAGATGTGGCCATTCAATATACATGTAATTTGCTTTAAACAAGTATTTTCTTAATAATTATAATTTCAATGCCGTGGCAATATTAGTTTGTGATGGTAAGCAATAGTGTATCGCAAAAGAGTCTAAACTTCGAGGTATATGTGTAGTTAGATTTTAATTCAAAAAGATGAAATGTATTTAGGGCTATACTGCCAGTGATGACTGGTAGGTTATGAAGGTTAGACTAACGCACAACCGACAGTTCACGAAATAATTATGTTTTATGTACAGTAGTGTAATTCAAAGTAAATTTTTTTTTAATTTGTTCATTTTGGTATTTCTTTCTTTTCTTTTTTATTAATAAAAATTAAAAAGTGTGCTTTTTTGTAGCAAATGTTTTTTCTTTCTTTTCAAACTAGTAAAAACACATCTGTCAAGGTTGTGACAACATTATAAAATTGAGTAACAAAACATATATGTACATGTATGTGTGTAATAAGTTACATATTTTTACACATTTTTTTTTACTCCCATACATGAAATTAAAGCATTTTATTAAAAAATCTGTTGATTATGAAGAGATAAAAATTTTGCTATAATTATGGTTCATTTTGATTATGCTAACATATAAATTATATAAAATTAGAGCAAAGTGTCAGAAAATGTGGAATTTGTTAGTCATTCCATAAAAATAACATCCATATTGTTTTTTCTTTCTTACAAAAGCAGAAATGTTGATCTCTTGAGTCTATAGGATGATGCAACCAAATAAAAGACCCTCAATCTCTGAAATTGGCACCAAATGTTTCTACTCTGCTGCATCTGCAGACAATCTTAGTAACCTTAGAATGTTCTATTTGATTGTGCGTTTTGTGGAGTTATTCTTACAACATAAAACATGCAATTTAATATACATGTAATACGTTTTATAACGTTTTGACATTTCTGTTGATATTTATAATTATAAATGAATGCAGTGCTTTCTCTTTTGTTATGAATGAATGTATGGTTAACGACAGCCCAGCACGAAAAAAGATATCGGTTATTGGGCGTCAACATATGGTCAAATCTCTTTCGTTATATGCAAATGAATTTGTATATAAGTAACCTCACTCAGATGTTACTTAATATAAGACTTAGATCTTGGTTTGAGCATTGCCATGTATTCGACCCTTCCGCGTTCGAGTCAACGAGATTCTACTGTATTTGATTTTGTCATACAAAGGACTGCAATATTATTAGTATCTGACTGACAATGTAGAGGTTTATGCACGTACACAGTCAATCTTGCCAATAAATATAAAATGGTTGCAGGATAAAAATAATTTCAAGATAAAGTTCTGCTAAGCTTTTCAAAATCCTTCAACTCTTTCATAGCAATTGCAAAATTTGTTTCAAGAGCCAAGCCATATTTAGATCGAATAGTAATATCATTTTCAGTTTTCTGACACTTCATACCATAGTTTCCAATACACTTTCTGTAATGGTGTAGAAATGCTATATCAGGCTTCATTTCGGATGGTGTCCATTGTTCTTCATTTTGTTTACTAATGTGGTGAATTCCCACTTCAAACACTCGCTTTGGAACAACCATAACCTTTTTACGAACATTGCTCATCGGTGACCTCTTTGTCTTTGCTAGGGTCAACAACGAAGACACATAAGGACTCTGCAAACTTGGATCAAAAAAAGAACTAGGAAAGGTAAATCCACAATGGTTGCCTAATAAGGGTGGAAGTACTTCTTGCCAGGTTTTAGCCGACGTATGGGGAATAATAAATTCGTCCACATCGTTTATGGCAAGGAAAGACAGCAGTGTTATAGACCTATACAAACAGTCATTGTGAGCCAGAAGTTGACCATGGTACCATATGGCCGACTCGCCAACAGAATGTGGTAGCATCCACGGAATAACACTGGTTATGTTTTTAGTTCTGTAATAATT
Source organism: Melanodrymia aurantiaca (assembly GCA_032355825.1). Lineage (NCBI taxonomy): Eukaryota > Metazoa > Mollusca > Gastropoda > Neomphalida > Peltospiridae > Melanodrymia > Melanodrymia aurantiaca. Next base: position 3,191 of record JAULBR010093330.1, read on the forward strand.
TAGCACCATATGCATATCTTGAGAAATATTATGGTTGTAAAAATAAAAGTACTGAGCTCCCAGAATCCGAGATAATTCTACGAATTCGACCAATAGCTCTTGTTTTAGAGAGCCGAACAGTGGTGGGATGCATATTCCAAACTGATGAACTGGTTCTCCTTGAGATCCTTTTACAATTGCTATCGTTCTACCAGGAGTTTTGGAAGAGGTTGAAACAGAAAAAGGACACAGATCCTGAACATTAGAAGTCTTGCAAGAATATATGTGGCCTCCATACGGTTTATTGTGATTCTCGCACATCTCGTAAGCAATAGCTTTCTCAACGGTGTATCCATTACTTCCAGTTCTAAAATGACAATACAAAGAAGTCTTCTTTTTCTTTTTCTTTGCCATCAGCACTATAAGACGAACAAAATGCTCACTCTTTCTATTATCGTAATATGCTGAATACACATACACATCTTGTTCAATCTCATGAAACATGTTGTCTTTTACATCCATCGGTTCTTTGAAGCAAGAATCGGTGCTGGAATTCACGTTTGGTGACTGTCTCATGTGATCTACAGCCCTGTTTGGCTGTTGAAGTATCAGTTCTCCTCGTATATGTGCGACATCATCCTCCAACTTGGAAATCTTCCTCGCCAGCTCCTTCACGTGATTGTAGTGTTTCACCCAATCTTTCAGATCCTCCACACTCGAGTTTAAAATCGTTTCTTTTCGTACGAGCTCATCGGATGTTGTTTTCAGTTGTTCTATATTGATTGAGTTTCCTCTGTATAACTGGTTATGAAAGACAAATACCATTGAAACGTACAGGCCACATAGCAGCAGCACGAAACGAGTAAATGATACAGACCGAAAAATGGATCGCTTGATCATGGTACTATGTTTTGAGTTTATGAACCAGACTATTTGAGCTACCAGTTGTGTGATTGTATGTACACATACACCAGGCTATTACTCAACCCATTTAGTATTGAGTTTTTGTGTGTGTAATTTTATAATTTTGTATCCAATAGATAATATCATGATGCTCTTGTTCAGGTATTCAGTCTCTGGACTGCACATCCCTCTCGAGAGCGCCAGCGTAATACAAAGTGCATCCAGGCATCCTACAAGAGAAAAAGATATATGTGAGAAAAAGTCATAATATACACGTACGTTATTTTTGAAAGCAAGGGCCCTGTTTTACAATACCTGTCATACGAAAGCATTACAGTGAAACCTGCTTGAGCGGCCACCTGTATTAAGCAGCCACCTGTCTTAAAGGGTCACCTTAATATTCCATCAAATGATCAATTTTAATGCATTACAACCTGTATTAAGCAGCCACCTGTCTTAAGAGGCCACTTTTTGTTAATCCCTTAGGTGGCTGCTTAAGACAGGTTTGACTGTATTTAGATTTACAACGTTTTTTATGAATTCATGGATATACAAACTTACAAAGCCTGCGTGAAATGGCAAAATTCATTATTTGGCCTGAACATAATAAAGCTATAGATCTCTGAGTTTAAGCTGATTAATGAGTGAGATTTTTGTTTCATGTATTTTACTTACGGACAATCATGTGTCTCCTTAAGTGTACTTTACTGCTACGGATAATGTGCCACTATAGATGACATGTAATATTTTCAATACACTCATTTTGAAAGGTCAGTGACCATAAAAAAAAGCTTTCATTCGATTCACTAGAATCCCCTCTGGCTTTGGACCTGTAATTATGCCACACTTTCATAAAGCCTTTAGCTTTCACAAGTGTAAACAGTATTTATATAGAAAATAATTAAGGTCTAACCATGAGTAAGAGTTAACAACAACATAACAAAAATAAGACATCATTCAACGATTTACAATGTACAGTACTTTATAAAAGCATCGGAGACTGCTTTGAGTTAACCTTTCCGTGAAACACTCCGCGATGCACTCTATGATGTCACTCCATGCCACCACTGTCACTGTGGACAAGATGGTGTGTGCTGCGTGCCATTATTGATTTGATTACCATACCTGCCACAGTTCATGACGTTATTTTACCACTGACAATATAGCATTAATGCTTTGTGTGTTGTTTTTTGTTTTGTTTTTTTTACAATTTCATGGATGATACACATTTAGTAAGAAGTAAAAGATAATTGTTAGTGTAAATTATGTTTCAAGGGTTAAGTATGATCAAAACTAAAACTCGATTTTTTTTCATTATGTGATTAATACAAATTTAAAGTTGTAAAATATCCCATTTTTCTTTGAAGTAGACGAGATGGTGTGTGCTGCGTGCCATTATTGATTTGATTACCATAGCTACCACAGTTCATGACGTTATTTTACCACCGACAAAATATTATAGCATTAATGCTTGTTGGTTATTATGAAATTTTCTTTTAAAAACAAGTACTCTACTTGCTCTGTTGGATAAGTGGAGGCTAATATATCAGGCGCATGGCCATGGGGAGGGTTAGGGTGTCGAAACACCTAATACATGTATTATACTTGTACAGATTTAAAAAATATTTCGAACGAAAATTTTGACAGTTATGATGTGACACAAATTGCTAAAATGTCTAGACCCATGCTTGGGTCTGACAGAATGTATGTTATAATTATTCAAGAGAATTGTTCATAGAATTTGGCACTAAATATATCAGCTATTTTGTTGTATACTATAAACTAATATTTTCAAACTGATAGATACATAGGAAACTATACAAGTCAGAACTGTCAACTGCTGTCTGACAACTGCTGGATTCTGTAGGAGTCTCCTGTTATTTCATCAGTTCTCCTTTTCTCTTGTGTCAATATAACCATGTGTCTGACGACTCTGACATCCAATAACCGCTGATTTATAATCGATGTGTTTCTAGTGGCGTCGTTAACTAAAACAAACTTTACTTTTGTTACAGTGTCACCGTGACAGTGTATAGTTCTACTTAATAATTGTTTGCCAAAGTGACAATTGTCGGATATATTGTTAAGGCACGCATACATTTTATATAATAGCATTTTATTGTTTATTGTCATTATTACGGCTATGAAACATACCACTGATTCAAGCATCAACATACAGTCAAACCTGTCTTAAGCAGCCACCTAAGGGAGTAACAAAAACTGGCTGCTTAAGTCAGGTGGCTGCTTAATACAGGTCACAATGCACTAAAATTGATGATTTGGGAGAATATTAAGGTGACCCTTTAAGACAGGTGGCTGCTTGATACAGGTGGCCACTCAAGCAGGTTTGAAAGAAGAAATATGATGTATATCTTTGGAATCATTGATGAATATAACAGTTTAATTAGCAAATGGACAAAATGGTTGTATTGGGGAAAAAAATATTTCAGAGTGTATGACTGACTGGGAATTATGATGAATTCCTGCTCAGTGCAAATGGTTATAAAGATATACATTTTTATGCAAAACTATGTTTCAGTCTTTATTTATCTAGGTAATATTGATCTCCTGGCTGTTTTTGTCTTAAGTCTCCTTTTTGGGAGAAACCCCACCCCACCCCCAGTCTTCTTTTATGCTATGTTCAAGGTTTACAGGTCTGATACAAGTTCTTATAATAAAAATCCAACTGTTATGGGGTCTTTTTATCTACAAAATAGTTTAAGGATCAGGTGTTTTGTTTGCATGTTTATATCACCTTTAAATAGCAGATCAGCATAATAGTAAAAGCTATAAATCTTGTGTCAAAAAGTGGTGACCTTAAAACTTCCCTTTAATGTGAACAGTGAACAAAGAAATCACCTGCTATAACTACCTGACCATTCAACTTGTAGAACCTGCATTGCATGATTAACCACAATAAGAAATAGTTTTGGTCAGATTTTATTAATGACTGTTTTCTCAACATAATATAAAATAGTATGAATAGCACAAATTTTATCGTTTTCTAGAATATAACACAAAAGCTATTTTCATGTCTGAAATGTTTAACAATTCGAAAAACCAGTCTGCAGCATAAAATAGACAAAAATCTTAAAAGCAAATCTCAGTATTTGGAAACCATAAAATTATGTTTAATTTACCTTGTACAAAATGAAGGTATAATCCTGAAGGAAAAGATTAAAATGTCATTAAAACCATTTTAAATGACAAATATCGTTACTCCTCATCAAGCAATTACTAAAATATACCATTTCAAAACAAACTTGTCAAAACAAAGATGAAGGAAGCTTAGTTGTTTAATAACATCACTGGAGAATATTAATTAATTATTAGCAATTGGATGGCAGATGTATGGTAATTTTGACACATGGTCTCAAAAGAAGCCTGCTGTCACCACATACTCGTCTTTTTTTTATAGGCAGCAAGGGATCTTTTATATACTCTTTTCCACCAACAGTAGAACTGTGTAACTAGTAATATACATGGGAGTAAATTTTCATTATTTGTAAACTCATGATATGTAATTTTTGCATTGGCAAAAATTATTTTTTTATTTTTTAAGGGATATCATTGTAATTTGCATGGTTAAATTACAATCGTGAAAAATGCAATAATTACAGACATGCAAATAATACCTATTTTACAGTACCACAATCTTTGATATACAGTCAAGCCTGCTTGAGCGGCCACCTGTATTAAACAGCCACCTGTCTTAAAGGGTGATTATAATATTCTCCCAAATCCACACTTTTAGTGCGTTATGACCTGTATTAAGCAGCCACCTGTCTTAAGAGGCCACTTTTGCTACTCCCTTAGTTGGCCGCTTAAGACAGGTTTCATTATACATGTTAATTTACCAGCCATTGTCCACTGTTTGGAAATGGAAATACTCAATGGTTTTAATATTTCTTTAACGTTGCATACCTCAGGTGCAGGCTGCTATCACTAATAGTCTACTATTGGTATATCTATACGCTATTTATGACCAGAAAGCAGCCACGCTCTAAAACATCAAAAATAATTCATTTTAATGACCGAGGAAGCCTTTAATGGCTACATAAAAGATGGCATCATTCTGCACAAAGTCGTAATGCAAGAATCATATTTGCTCATGTGAAAACGAGAATGCAATCAGTCAGAAACAATGGCTGCCTTGGAAAGTTTGTGGGAGTCAGGATGAGAGTTAACAATTTTACATTCCTCATTTTGACTGGCACAATTGTAGTAAAAGCAAGGTTGAGTGGAAATATAGAGATACTTTTAAAGAGTGACAAGGTACATTTATGTACATGTACAGTAGAATCTCGTTGGCTCGAATGCGGAAGGGTCGAATACATGGCAACTCTCTAACCCAGATCGAAGTCCCGAATTAAACCCATATATTAAGTTGCCGATGCTTGGATTGAACAGTTTCTCGAGCACTGATGGTGTTCAAGCCAACGGGATTCAACTGTATATGTAAAGATATCACTAGAGAGAACATTAATCATAAAATTATTATGTTTTTCAGAGGAAACTAGTTACATGGACTTTTTCCCATTTATATAGTGATTGGAATTATCGTTTTTATGCATACTTGTTCACTGGTAGGACAATACTGTCGGCATACCACAGGCATTGATAGAAGTGGTGGGGAAAAGACACTTTGTACCGATCAGTAATGACCAATAATTCTGGTTTGTCAAACCATGTGACGAGAATTATTTTTCCCTTACAAAAAAATAAGATCATCATAGCTCTTGTGGAAAAAAACCCCACTAAAGTTTGAACAATATTTCGAAGCTGGCTTGCTGAATACTTTCAGTAATAAACAATGTGTAGATGTCAGACAAAGACAGTAAAGTTTGTTTTATTTAACTACGCAACTAGAAACACATCGATTATAAATCGGCAGTTATTGGACATCAAATGCATGGTTATATTGACACATGGTCACAGAGGAAACCCAATTCTGCCACATAGGCTAATCTTCTACGAATGACAGCAAGGGGTATTTTATGTGCACTATCCCATAGGATAACACACACCACAGAATTTGATAAACCAGTCGTGGATCACTGCCTGGAACAGAAAATAGCCCATAAAAATGTTTTGCCCTGTGGAGGATCGATCTCTGAACCCATCCCGGCACAGGTGGACATTCTACCTGTGGACCACATCCTGCTCCCAGAGCAAACAATGCAGATCAAAGAATGCATGTCCTGAATCAGGGTTTAATATACCATAAATTTTGGGGGAGGTTACCAACCCAATTCCCCAGCCTGAATACTAGAAAAGGTGGTCATCAGACCATGTAATGATGACTAAGGCCTATTTGCCTGCGTTTTGGCAAAATAATACAAAATCAAATAAAAACAAACTTCAACTGAATGACCTTGCTCTTGTCAGCTTGTGAACACCACCTGGATACATTGTATCTCTGAACCTTTGTATAACCAAGTTTAGTACCTTTCTTTTATATTACTTAAAAATTCTTTCTTTTATATTACTTTCTTTTATATTACTTTTCTTTCTTTTATATTTACCTATCTTTCTTTTATATATTACTTGTCTTTCCTTTATATTACCTCTCTTTCTTTTATATTATCTTTCTTTCTTTTATATTAACTCTCTTTCTTTTATATTACCTTGCTATTATATTCTGCTGAGGAGGTCAGCATTTTGTTAACAAAACGTCGAGTTTGTTTATGGTGTATGTAGTATAGTTTTACCATTAATATTTAAATAATGGAAGTTATCACCATCGATACCAGAGCTCAAATGCAACGAGCATCAGTTACATGTTAGGGACGGTGCATAAATACCGATGGTTTTAACAATTTCAACAATGTTTGGAAAGTATGGAGATAAAAGGCTGTGTTCGGATTGCTTTTCAAATAAACAGATTGGTCCACAGTTGATCAATGTTTTATGTTAGGATTAGGAGACTGAGGGAGGGAGGGAGGGAGGGAGGGATGGGGTCACTCCCAATCCTAACATTGTTCAGATTGTGAAAGACATTGATATTTCAGCATCGTTCCTTTAATAAACAGATGGAAACGGCTACACAGATCAAAACTGCTACATTATCCATTACGTAGTAAGGGATCTGTTATATGCACTTTTTTCCACAGACAGCAGATTGTGTATATTGCGCGCTTTGATGAACCAGTCATGCGTGAGAATGGGTTGATTCGTGAATTGCTGAAGTCCTGTATGAATTGTGAGATATATGAAGTCATAAAATAGTGTTTTAATATTCTCATGTTACATTTGTTTTCATTATTATTTCTGCAAACCATACACATTTTTATATAAAACAATGTTTTAAGTGTTGTTAGTTTACAATAGGAACCTCCTGCGGGGTTTTTTGGGACACCTTTTCCTACGCCAGTATTCAAGGTTGACAGGTCTGCAAATCCCCTGATGAAAATGTACATTTTAATGGATGTACATTTTAATGACTAACATTATAATATAATATATGTGTTTCTCAAGAACTAAAAATAACAATAGAAAATAATATTTATCATGATACATGTATTAACGTAACACTAACCTGACTTTGCCGTACCATAAAGTAGGCTAACTACGAGTATTCCACGACGATAACAGTACCATCAATAAACGATCCGGAGATTTGGCATTAAGGTCTAGCAAGCCCTTGATTTTCATGCATGAGATAGAAAACCGGTACTGTCTATATATATCGAGAGGCTTTGTGGTGTACGTCTGTCCCTTGCAAGGTACAACTTAACACAAACTCTCTTGCTTGACTGATCGCTGGGGTCGTATGTTGTATTGATGTTTCACTAGGCCTATTCATAATGATTCCTGTGTGTTCACTGAAGTGGATCATATAGGGTATTCCCGAGAACAAATATATCACAAATACTCACGACACTGGTTTTTGATTCTAGTATTAAATGAAACCAGTGATCCATTACTGGTCAATCGAAGGATGTCGTGTGTGCTGTCTTGTCTGTGGGAAAGTGCACATAAAAGTATTGGATCACTGGTTGGGATGTTATACTGTCTTGTCTGTGGGAAAGTGCACATAAAAGTATTGCATCACTGGTTGGGATGTTATACTGTCTTGTCTGTGGCAAAGTGCACATCAAAATATTGCATCACTGGTTGGGATGTTATAATATAACATCCCAACCAGTGATCCAATACTTTATATGGAATAATCCTAGTTACGAGTGAAACTGTTTCTAAGAGATAAATGGACCCCACTAAGTGTACATGTACATCTACTTTTTCCAACTGCATCCACTCAACAAAAAGCAGGATTCAAAACCACACATGCGAAGCGATAGCCAACTAACCATGCAGGTAAATGACCCATTGCATTGTTTGCAGAGTACTATGAAGTGATTGTGTGTCAGTACATGTCCATTTCTTTAGCACGTGGAATGTTGTTGACTCACAACAACACATGTAGGATGTACATGTATGGGTTGAATAATCACTTGAATTGAATTTTGCACATTTCAAGTATTCTTTTCAAAATTACAATTAACTGTTTTACTAAATAAAATTGTCTTTATTGGTCATTATATTTAGTGATGAGTTGATTAAGTTGGAAAATATACTTGAAAGTGTTGTGAAAAGTAATCAACTCACCCCAATGGAGCTTGTAGAATATTTTTCAGGAATCAAAACTTATTTGTACATTCTCCAGTGCTACATATGAATTCAAAGTAGATATATATTTCTCCGTGGTATAGTGGTTAATGCTTTGGGCTTCAGGCTGGGAGGTACTGGGTTTATTACTTCAATCCCATTTGTGGCATATGGGATTTTTAATTCCAGTACCAACTCCAATGCAGAGTATGTGCTCCACAAGGCTCAATGGGTAGGTGTACTTCGACTTACACCGACCAGTGTCCACAACTGGTTTAACAAAGGCTGTGGTACATGTATATATGTTACAGTCATTAAGCCAAACCAGTCATTAGGCCTAATGACTGAACTGTTTAGGCATTAGGCC
>JAULBR010093341.1:0-12047 GCA_032355825.1 Melanodrymia aurantiaca
TTACAAAATATGTTGCTAAATATGTAGTGACAATATAAGCAGTAGCTAGATATAATTATCATGTTGTAGTAATATGTCGCCATGTTGAATTTGGATCATAATGCATAGTGATACTGATTAAACAAAAATAAAAAATTTGCGAGAACTAAAAATGGGTTGCGCAAAACAACAATTTTCGCAGGCCTGTGACAGTAGTGTTTTATTTCTTACATCCTCTCAAAAACATGGGTTTTCTACATGTAGGTCCATGTTTAATGATAAATACTGTACTTCAAACATACAATGCAATACGTATTAAGAACAGCCAACCAGGAGTATTTTAAAATGGTTTAGTGAATACTAATGATGTACATGGATTCCGTGGTTCATTTGGGTCATCACCATGGAGCAGCCAATCAAATGTCTTTAAAATGACCTGTGAGAGAGATGACCATGTTAAATGGTAAATGTCTTACGGTATAGTGTTCTGTTAAATTACATTATCCGTTTTCTACTTGTACATATTACTTTTCAGGTGATACCACTGAAATCTCTGAAGCTAGAATACAAACCTTACGAACTGAAAAGGAATCTTGCAAACATGTATGATCTGTTTTTAGCAGACGACAGAATTGTTCGGCTTCTGCCATCTTTACTTGGCAAAACCTTCTATGGCAGAAAAAGGTATAATAATTTGTTTTGGTGTCTGTGTATTTATTGCTTTGTCTATATGTGGGCATCGTATTCCATAGAAAATTAATCTTTTTAGTCTTGGTATTGAAATGTTCTAAAAAAACACTTTTTGGAATAAATAACATGTTTATTTATTACCTATCTCTCAAGTGTGTATAAATTTCAATGTGGAACTACTAAACTATATGACATTGTATAGAAGTAGATAAATACAGGTGTGTAACCTGTACAATTTCAATGTTATTGAAAAAGATACGGTGTTTTGAAAATGAGGTGGATTGCGGCTGTGTGGTGCCGCTAATGAAATGTTTTATCTTGTAGACAGCCGGTACCTATCAATCTAACTAGCGGTGGCCTTGTGCAGTCTTACCCCTCCAATATTGAACACACTGGACCGACTGTGTGGGGTTATTAATGAAATGTTTTATCTTGTAGACAGCCGGTACCTATCAATCTAAATAGCGGTGGCCTTGTGCAGTCTTACCCCTCCAATATTGAACATACTGGACCGACTGGGGTTATTAATGAAATGTTTTATCTTGTAGACAGCCGGTACCTATCAATTTGATGTGCATTACTAACGGTGGCATTGTGCAGTCTTACCCCTCCAATATTGAACACACTGGACCGACTGTGTGGTGTCGTTAATGAAATGTTTTATCTTGCAGACAGCCGGTAGGCGTCAATCTGGTGGCGAAGAATCTGAAGAAGGAAATCGGTGACGCGGTTGACAATGCGAGATGTCACATCACTGGCAAGGGATCGTCATGGTAACCAAGTTTGATATCAAGTAGCAAGAGCCGTCATTTTCTAGTTTACATGTCAGGTTTTGTGATCACTTACAACATTAAAGATATACAGTCAAACCTGCTTGAGTGGCCACCTGTATTAAACAATCTCCTGTCTTAAGAGGTCACAATAATATTCTCCCAAATCATTCCATTTTAATGCATTATGACCTGTATTAAGCACCCACTTTTTTTTATTCTCTCGGGTGGATGTTTAAGACAGGTTTGACTTATTCTGATGGTGAACTAAAAACGTTGGGATGAACATCTGTGTAGAATACAAGAGTAGCCTATGTGGCAGCAGCGGGATTCCTCCAACTCAGGGCTGTGGAAATTTCAAAAATCTTCACTTGTCCCAGGATAAATAGTCTGTCTAAATTTACTTGTCCTGAGAAAAAGCTACTTGTCCTGTTTTTTTTAATGATGAAAACCTAACCTTTTTCCCCAAATATAATTATTATACCTTAATTTATACACTATCATGTTCTGGAGACAATCAACAAAAAAGTGATGTTCCAGTAATATATATATATAATGCTCTGTCTTGCAGCATGTTAAATTGTTTGTTATTTTGATGTTCCAGTAATATATATAATGCTTTGTCTTGCAGCATGGTTACCATTGCTCATTCAGACATGACGACGGAGCAAATTGTTGAAAACATCGTGGCCGCCACTGGTCAGTTATCTGCCAAAATTCCAGGAGGGCCGGATAACATCAAGTTGTTTCTTATCAAGACTGTTTCTTCTGCCAGCGTGCCACTATACGCTTCTATTGGTAAATAATTTTAAAACTTTCTTTTGCTAGTATTGTTCTGCTAGTATTCCAATATGATTCTATCAATAAGTAACTAAATTTTTTATCCTGTCTAGTTTATTTATAATTTAGTAGGTAAACATTTCAGTTAGGGCTTAGAACTGGTTTGGACCGTCTCTCTCCGATTAAAGAAGGATCGCAGACTTGGAAAGCACAATGACCAATGTCTTCTGGGTTATTTTTTTTAAACAGTCTTTTTTCCTTTTTTTTAAAGCCATTTCTATTGTTGTAAGCAAATAAGAAGTACATACATATTTTAGTTGTTAACTTGTAATTGATCACACTAATACCCAGATTCCTGGTTTCATTGTCGTTTCTTTCATAATCAGGACCAGTGTACATTCATTTTTCAAATCTCAAAGCTACATTTATATTTGAATGTTTGTGTAGGCAGCAGTTTCTTGACATTCCGTGTTTTGATTTTGTATTTATTAGTATGTTTCTTCTTCTGCATTCCCATAATGTTTGTTTTTAGGGTCTCCAACCGATATACAACTGCCTAAAGTGGAACAACCAAAAGATGAGACTGAACCAGAAGAAATTACGACCTTGGTTGGTGCGAAGGTGAAGGTCACCGCAGATGGTAAATTGTACATCATCCAGGATGGGTCGTCGGAATGTACCGAGTATAACACGAAACGTCGTTCAAAGAAAAAGAAAACGAAACCATCCATGATGAGGCTGGGAAAACCTCAACAGACAAAAACATTAAAGAAAAAATCTCCCAAAAGGAAAACGAAAACAATTTCGTCGACACCAGATGTCGTACATAGTGCCAAAAAGAAACCTCGTCTAGCTGAAGTTAAGCAGCCTCGAGTACAAGCAAAACGCAGTCTGACTAAAGTTGAACGGCCGGAAGTACAAACGAAACGTAGGCTGGGTAAAGATAAAAAGAGTGACGTACAAGACAAATGTAATCTGGCTAAAGTTCAAAAGTCTGAAGTTGAAGAAGAATGTAAAGTGGCTACGGTGAAAAAGCCTGCAGTACGTGGAAAAAGCCTGGCTAAAGTTAAAAAGCCTGCGGTACGTGACAAAAGCCTGGCCAAAGTTAAAAAGCCTGCAGTAGTTGACAAAAGCCTGGCCAAAGTTAAAAAGCCTGCAGTACTTAACAAAAGCCTGGCCAAAGTTAAAAAGCCTGCAGTACTTGACAAAAGCCTGGCCAAAGTTAAAAAGTCGGCTGTACAAGCAAAGCGTTCAGTTAAAGTGCAGAAGGATCAAGTTCAAGGGAAACGTCGTATGGCTAAGGTATAAGTGAAGTCGAACATCATAAACTACAGTTTCTGCTTAAAGTTCATGTGTCGAATCGTAAATAAAATATGTTAATGATATTTCAGTTTGTCAGTTGCCTCGTTTGTTATACATGTATAAATGAGTGGGGTGGTGGGGGGGCTCAGAGTATCTACCGGGTAATGGTATATTGAACATCACAATAGTACTACTTTAACTTACAACTCTGGAAAACATGTCCTATATTAAAAGACAAATGATTATTTAGTTACAATGTAATGGGTAATTATTCGTAATCACTTGGTAGTGAAAATTTATAAACAAAACTGCCTTCATGTTATATCTACATGATCATATAAGATAGAATGTTGCCTTTCAACAATTTAAGATTTTATTAATGTAAAACACAAATATATATTACAACTACAGCAAAAAGCATTGATAAACTAGAATGTATGAAAAAAAAATTAAATACTGTAACCGTATTGTAATCAATAATTTGAAGAGTGCTTTGATCAGATTAAGAGGCAGCCTCAGAAGAACAATATATCACACTATACTAACATAGCATTTATTGTCCCCAGAACATAGGCAGTGAACAGGTTGGGGGCCATATTCACTGCCTTACAAAATAAACTAAATGTATATGTACAATGTAATAATAATGGCTAATGATGGTGAAACATTTGTTAAGGGTGTAAAATAGATGTCCTCATAATAAAACAAATCACTATTTAATACAAATTATGTGGTACTAAATTAGATAAGTTTTGCAAACATATTGCTGGTTGCATAATTATATATTTCTCAATGAGATTACATGTTGGAAATATTGATGGTGGCTGTCAGGTGGTGACTAAGTTAATAAGAATATGTCTGATTACTGCATGTACTAAACCATTTATGGCACAGAGTCTACAAATGAGAGAAGTGAGATGGGGCAAATTTGTTCAATAGATGGAGTTAATTCCAGTTTTGTGTTTGAATCTGGACAATAAACTGATGTGTCGGAACACTATTTTATAAGGAGACCGGTCATAATTTGTATGAATGATTCATATACTTTAATAAAATTAATTTATTCTCCGTCTCGTAGGAAGCAAACAATATGTCACCTAATTAAGATAAGGATGTATGTGACAACGTAACATATCACTTACATCTTTATATTAATTGTGTGACGAAGTATGGGTTTTCTTACTTACGTGACTTCGCATGAATTTTTGCACCAAAAAGCACTGGTATAGATTTGATCGTTTAGATACCAAATATTGGTTTGGTTCAAACTTAACTGGTCTTACAACTTGTTACAGCTTTGAATTTAGTAGGCATAAATATACATGATTTTACTGGTTTGTAGCTTTTTAACTCTTCAAATCAATAGACAAAATAAAATATGTTTGTAGTTTATGGGGAAGGTTAAAATCAAATCTAAAATATTGTTTGTACATGTATAAATGTAATACAAAACTTCTGAGACGACTCCTAAACTACACACATTTTGATCGACATTCTCATTGGAGGTTAAGTAGCCACACATTAATTTTATTATGATGATGATACTCTTCAATGTTTTACATACTAGTAGGCTGTATGCATATTGGTACGTTTCATATATATTTGTTATAACAAACGTAGATGTAGTAGCAACATTGACTTGTTGATAATTATTCCTTTTGAATACTGACTGGCGTAAAGTAGCAAATATTAGTCAAACGATGTCACACAATTATTTAAAAATTATATTTCGTCTGAGAACTGGTGACATCATGGGACATTGTCATTGCAGTCTCTCACATTGTGAGATGAACAAAATCTCACATGGACATCTATTAAGACAGTTTTTAAAAAGTTAGAAAAACACACAAATTTAATGCGATAGACTGTATACAATAAGTTTGACAAAATAAAGAAAATACAAATATGTAATGTGACATACAATAAAAGTAATTCAATACAGAATATAAACAAATTTAATGTGGCATACAATAAAAATAATTAAAAAGACAAAACAGAAGCATTGGCAATGCGGTTCTGAAGTGGAGAAAGTGTTCATAAATGAATAATAATTGTTTAAGAATGATAACTATCGCACATTCTCCAATTTAAGCACATATCACAACTGTTGTCATGTAGTGTAAGTTGGTTCACTAAATATAATACACAATAGAAACATAGCATTATGTAGTACAAAATTTAATTGTCATTTTGGCAAAAATAACCCAAAACATGAAATACTTGGGGTTTTTATGAAAGCAAGGTGACTTGAGTAAAATTCCAATTATAACTTTGGTATATTTAATTCTGGGTCAATTCTTTATTTGACTACGCTATTGGGTATCAATCAACGATGCATATGCAATGCTGAGGTGGTGGGGGATCTACAATTTGTGTACACCAAGAGATGAGGTGGTGCGAAGTCTTGATTTTTAGTTTATACATTTTAAATATGGCCCCACAGTGACACTGCAATGTACAACAATTACTCTTGGACATGTAAATATGCCTTACGTTGCAGTAGAAAAAATGACCTCACACTCATATTCAGCAGTAAGTATTAAACGAAGAAATGTTACAGTAACATAATCATAACATGTAGAAAAGTATAAAACTTACAGTAAAAATTTGATAATATAATAAAAATGTACATCTATAGTTAACACATGAAGGTTGCAAAAGATTCTTATAAAGGATAGTTTTATTAGATTGTGGTCGATATGTATACACTGCAAACATGCATATATATAGTTACTTACACAGTTTAACTACATCGTATATAAGGCCTAAAAAAATAAAATGTGTGTTTCTGGTTTTAATATTGAATAAAATAGGGACGATAGATTGGAAACAAAATTTCTATGTTTACGCTTTTTTCCCACATTAAATTTTATTGCTTTCATGCAGAATTTTTTCTTCTTTTTTTCCCAGGTCATGGCATAAAATTATGGTCGGTTGGGAAACCTTAAACACACATTTGTGTTTAGGCCTTATCAGTCGCGCTATATCATCAGTCTTCACCAGGAGAGTGAAGCAATCGCTCTCCCTCACCTCCACACACACCTGGAGTGATTTATGCAAGCAGCAATTCACTCTCCTAAAATTATATTTTTCTTTTCTTTTTTTTCACGTTTCCTAGAATATGCAATTAATTAAAATTATTGATATTTTTGTTGATAGAAAAGATTTTCAATTTAAAACATTTCAGTTTTGGCATAATTTTTTTAATATATTTACTGACGAGTGATAGCTCGCCTGGCACCATTTCAGGAGTTATCTTTGACTCTCCTTAATTTTACTCCTGGCGAAGACTGTACATAATATACTGTAGATCATGAAATTAACACATCCCTAAATTTATGCGAGTAAGGGTGGTCAGACTAATATGCGACATGAAATTAATGCGAGTGGTCTCCCTTTGATATAGTACTTTTTCTAACAACACGTTTGTGTAGCAATCAGCTAACATAAATGCGTTACATTATTAATGCGAATAATTCTCACTCGCATTTTTCGCATTAATATAATAATTGCATTAATTTCAGGATCTACGGTATGTCTGTGTTCATTATCGTAGAAAAGTTCAAACAACGGGTATCACATTCCAGCTGGTTAGTAAAGAATCTGTTCCGTCTTTATGTTTGGGCAGAAGTTGTAGTTTCTAGACGCTGCACTGATGGCCTTGTTGGTGAGTACGAGTTCTAACTCCTGCATGTCAGTCAGCCGTTTAACGTCTTTGTCTTTTCTCACTATCGTGTCGGGAAGTTTTCTGATCTTATAAACAAGCTTCTTGTCGACCAGCAGTTCTACACACATTAAGTTAAAGAGTGTGTCGAACTTCAAATTGTCTCTGCTCAGTTCAACCTCTATAAAGTCTCTCTCGTCCGAATTTGCAAGTCTTACTTTCAACACAAGTTCTGTAAAACAATTAGTTTATATTTTATCTCAAAATGCAGAAATGGAAGTAAAAAAATAAGACAAATTAAGTTTATTTATTTGATATTTTAACTACGAATGCGATTGCACCAAATACGAACAAAGAACAAGTCAGAGCATATTACTGACTGACAACAGACTTCACAGAAATTACTGTGTGTATCGAACAGTTTGCATATCGTAATATGTATTACATGTATTTAATATGTAATACCACATATCCCTACTTACCTAGTGTCATATGAACAGAGAAAAAGTAGCATATTACTGACTGACAACAGACTTTCACGGAAATTAGTGGGCATACCATAGTTATTGCATATTGTAATATTACATGTATTTAATATGTAATATAACCATAATACCACACATCCCTACTTAACCACAGTGTCATGAACAGAGTATCACAATAACTAACCACTTTCGACACTGATTACCCAGTGTCATATGAACAGAGTATCACAATAACTAACCACTTTCATCGACACTGCTCATTACTGAGTGATTGTGTGTTGCGGTTCTCTCCTGACTTGTGTTACTGTTATTCCATTGTGACGTCGGCTCGTTCGGTTTGCTGTAAGGAAATGGTGGGTGAGCCAAGTAGTTGGCCGTTATTGGTAGCGTGTTCGCTTTTACCTGCATGCTTTCTGGATCTGAAATAAAAAAGTAAAATGAGTTATTGCACTGCAGACAATGGGAAAATGGAAAAGTACATGTACCCACACAAAGTTTGATTAGCGTACATCAATTAGTGTGTGAGATATGCTGTGGAAAGCTAGCAGATGAACGGATGGATGTACATACGGATGGGTGAGGCAAACTATAATCCTCGGACTTCGTTGAAACAGAGCATGTTTTGTTTTCCATTCAAATGTGCATGATTGATTTACAAGTATACCCACACAAAAAACCAGAGTTTTAACATCAAAATTAATTCAGTGTTCTAAAGGTTAAATCTGTTTACATGAATGTTTTTTTCAATGAATTCATTGACATATTATTAAACCCATTATGTTTGTTAATAAGTTACAACTAAAATACCTATTCCCAAAATCTTCATAATTTCACTGTTTACAGCCAGCTGACTTGCTTGGTGACCATCTTTGTTGACTACGGTTGTATCAGCGCCGTGCTCCAGAAGATACGACACGACAGCGATATGGTTCCGCTTCGCTCCCCAGTGCAAGGCCGTCCTGTGAGAGCAAATTTAAATATTACAACACAGCACAACCAAAATACATAGAAGTGAAAATAGAACATTTCTATCTTGACATGTATTTATTCTAACGAACTAATTGAAATGGTTTTTCAGTCCAGATCAAAACATTGACAATCATATTAAGTGAACATTCAGCACATCGTAGATAGATCTATCAAAAATGAATGTGATATGAATAGATCACCAAAATTTGTCCCAAACATTTCTGCTCTGGCACATCTGCAAATAATAGTGGTGACCGTACAAATGTTCAAACTATTTGTGTGTTTTGTGCAGTTATTCGCACGATGTAAAACAAAGATAAAAAGATACTGCTGCCACATAGGCTACTATTCTTCGAATAACAGCAAGGAATCCGTTATGTGCACTTTCCCCGACAGGATAGCACACACCACAGCCTTTCAAAGCCCAGTTATGGATCACTGGTTGGAACGGTAAATAACCCAACTGTTCCCTTGACGATGATCAATCATTCGACCTGTCGAGCCTTAGACTAATGCCAATGTAAAGTAAAGTTTGTTTTGTTTAACGATGCCACTACACATCGATTATAAATCAGCAGTTATTGGACGTCAGACGCATGGCTATATTGACACATGGTTACAGAGGACACCCGCTGCCGCCACATAGGCTACTCTTCTACGAATGACAGCAAGTGGTCTGTTAGGTGCACTTTCCCATAGACAGGATAGCACACACCACGGAATTTGATAAACCAGTCGTGGATCACTGGCTTAATGACAATGAGTTAACAATAACATGTCACTTTGAAACTTTGTCAGGATCTGAATCCGATTATTTCTCACCATCCATTAATTTTGTTTTGTGAATTTACATCAACACGTTTTGACTCAATCAAACTTTTCAAAGAGTCTACGTCGCCAACACACGCAGCTTCGCGTAATTGTTCTTCTAAGTCTTGTGTCCCGTTCATAACGTTTCAAACGGTTACCAAAAAAATTGCAAATAAAAAAATACACGTTGGCAAGTTGACGAGTTGTCTGCTACTAGACCACAACTGCGTATTTAATTAAACCAATGTAAAAGACCCATAAGCGTAAGACGTTTCGATAACGGTTATTTTGAGTTTTGGGTCCAACATGTATCACCCCCTTGTTATACAAATAACGGAAGTTACCGAACGTTTCACATACATGTCCATAAATCATTTATTTTAAACGATATAACTGGGGTTTTTTCCCCTCAATGACATTAGAACTCATGCCCATGATAGGCGTCTGCTTTAACAGCTTGCTATGAATGTAGACATTAAACATCTTCACCTCACCTCAATGATTACGACATACATTTCGATATATAACTGTGACAGCAAACACTCATAAACCATTAGTACACTAGAATTGGTTTTTTGTTTAACCTCCAGTGTCTATTAATTACTACACAGACACTTTAATAGTTTATTATTTATGTAATGGTTGCTGAGTGCTACTTTTAGTGCAGTTAGTTAGTTATAACTTATTTACGTGTTTATATCCAATTAAGGTTCAAGCACGTCTGTCCTGGTCACACAGTCCAGCTGCCTCGAATATCTTCCCACAACAGAAGTTAGTGTTATATTAATATGAGAGAGGGAACCCGCTACCCCAGAGCACTCACTCTGGTTCAGCGAGTTCGTTTACAAGCCGGGGGTGACACATTTAGACCCAATATACGACTAATATCGCAAACACGCTTCGCTCAAAGTGTACTATATTGAACCGCGGCAGTTACCAGTCCAAAGAATTGAGAAAGCACGCCATTTTTGTTGAGAAAGTGGCATAACATATTTTGTTTAATAATGGCAGATACACAGTACATGCAAGAATCGCAGTTTTCAGATTCAAGAACTGGTACAGATTTTGTTATTAAATGATAATGTAGTAGTTGTTTAACTGCGTACACATTGTGATTATAGCAAAAAATCTGTTCGACCATCAGCCATTTCGCCCCAAATTTATTTATCGGTTCGATTCCAAATTATTGTTAAATGTTATATATGCTGAAAATTTATACAGTAGTGTGTTTACTTGTAGTGCCTGTTAACATGGATGCAATGGTTTCTCCTCCAAATAAAATAATGCATAAATGTTTCCTAAGTGACTAAACGTTACAAAATGGTCACTTATAAATCCTTTGTTCAGTAACATTTTGCCAATAAATGATGTGGAATCAATTTTACAATTATTTCGATGCCATCTACTTAACTTTAATAATTATATTTCACCTGTAACGATGTTGTCTGGCACAGGTTATTTCTGCGTCATTTTTGAAAGACTGATAGCAGGGCTTCTAGAATTTAAACAAATTTCACTGGCCATCATCCCATGGGGCTAGGGATTTTAAAATTCACTGGCTGTGCTTAAATATTCACTTGTTTAGTAGCCTGAGTCAGAAAAACCCTGGCCATGTGCATCGGGCCACCGTATTCTAGAACCTCTGCTGATAGTTACTGATAGTGATTTATAATTAGGCCGAACAATATTTTTTATTTGTTTCCTAATCCTATTACATGTTCAAGTGATGTTGGAAAAATATTAGGTAGGTAGAAAAAACATTTTATTTTGGAAAATAATTTTACGAATGGTTATTAATTAGGTGTTGATAGGTGCTAATTGTTTTGGAATATTTTCGTGGAAATCGATGCTATGTTTAACAAATGTTTTGGACATAAGACAAAATATTTAGAGTCGGCAGGTTCAAATTAGCGTTGGTCGGGTAACCGGAAACAAACAATATTTTATGATACTCCTTACAATGAAAGTATATTTGACATTTCCCAACACACACAAACAAACAACAATAATGTAAAATTCGGTATCAAATTAATACATTGTAATATACCGGTATGTTTGCATCACTAATATTTTCTACGTGGTAAATTGAAGGTATTTTTCTATATTTTAGATGGAGAAAAGGGAGACCGACCTCGTGATAGAGACAGAAAACGGTCTAGATCACCAAGAAAACGAGGTGGAAGCAAAGACAGAAAAAGATCCCGATCTAGAGATCGGGAAAGGCGACCAAGACGTTCAAGAAGGTAATGTAGTGGTGATGATCAGTAGTTAAAAGGTCAAGCAGGTGACACTACATGTATATTCTGTTGATTTTAGCAATTTGCATTCAACTGACATTCACTTTCTTTCTACATAAAAAAAATGGCTCTAGTGACTTCACTCTTCTTATATTGAGAGAGAGTAGTTTTCACAAAGAGGGACTTGATTTATTTTTTTTAGATTTACTTATTATACATGTATTACAAAATAATGAAAGAATAAAAGTAACTGCATGTGAAACGAGAGATCTGACATCTACATTTGAAGAGTTCAGGCGCAAAACGCGATATATCCATTTTTTTCATTTTCAGAAAAAGTGAATTTTTTTATTTTTACAAT
>JAULBR010093352.1:0-12046 GCA_032355825.1 Melanodrymia aurantiaca
TTAAGCAGTCACCTGTCTTAAGAGGCCACTTTTATTTACTCCCTTAGGTGGCTGCTTAAGACAGGTTTGACTGTATATAGATTTGTGTATATGTGCTTCATCCCAACATAAACATATTCTCCATATCCCACTCGTAAATATTTTAATAGAAAATATGTTTATGGTTGGATGGTGTACTTGTCTGGACAAATCCTATATATTTTAGTCAATAGCTTGTTTGGTGATTTAGTCAATCAACTGATGTGACAGTAGGCATTTAAATCATATATTTATTAAATCGAAAATGTTGACAATATTACATTTTATTGCAGTACTGTGGAGAAAACTGATTATAAAAAATGGAGGAGTTCTTTCAAATATGTTGGATGTTAGCTCACTGTCTAAAGTAACTGATGGATACACTCCTGGACATATGGTGACTGCAATACAACAAGTTCTAACCGACCGTCGCATCCAACAGCTGGCCAAGAAACCATTACAAGCAGTCGAGTTCATATCACCTCTAGCCAGGATCGATCCTATTTACAAGGAAGAGGAAGAGTCCTTTAAAGTAAGTCTTATTAAAATGTGAAACTGAGAGGATTAAAACTAATTTATGGCATGGAATTAATCAAGATTATTATTACAAAATGTTTGATTGGGTTAGCTTTTTGGTCAAAGTTCTCAAAGGATCAGTTTTGTGATATGATGTATATGTATGACAAGCTACATAAAGTTAGTTATAACTTTGTTACATGCTTATATCTAATTAAGGATCAAGCATGTCTGTCTTGAACATACAATCAGGTGCCTTGACTGCTTGCCCAGGACAGACGTTACTGCTAGGGATCTTTATATGCAATCTCCCTCGGACAGGATAGTACACACCATATCCTTTATTAACCAGAAGTTTGACATGATGCCCTATTTGTACTTTGTTCATGGTGTATTGTTCCTCATTTTGGTCTTAGTAATAAAGACATTTGGTGCAGGGTATGGATACTTTTTACAGTCATTCCCTCCTTTGGTTTATAAGAGCATGATGTCACAGTTTTGTGTTGTTTAGAAATCTAATTATAAACATGATAATAGTTGTATATTTAGATTTCTTAGACAGCTAAATTAGCTCTCAATGGCTTCTAATTATATTAGTTAGAAGGCATCAAACTGAAATTCTGAAATACAAGAACACAGACAAGTTTATAACTGAATAGAAGGATATTTCATCAGCAAAATTTGTTAATTTTCAAGGAGTGGGACGTAGCTCAGAGATAGAATATCTGCCTGTGGCGGGATAGGTCACAAGATCGATCCTCCACAGCGCAAAAAAAAGTTTATGGGCTATTTTCCGATGCAGCCAGTGGTACACGTCTGGTTTATCAAATGCCATGGTGTGTGCTATTCTGTCTATGGGATAGTGCACATAAAATACCCCTTGTTGTTTTTCGGTAAGAGTAGCCCATGACAGCGGGTTTTCCTCTGAGACCATGTGTCAATATAACCATGCATCTGATGTCCAATAACCGCTGATTTATAATCGATGTGTTTCTAGTGGCGTTGTTAAACTTTACTTTCCACAGGTGAAATTGGCAAATCTGCTAACATTATTACTTGACCATTCTCCGATAGATCTAGGGAACAAACGAGCCAGTTTAAAATTCTTGTTTCAATGTGTATTTTCAGCTGACCCCGTTCCCCTTTGACCTGGTGAAGGCCGAGATCGAGAAGTACCCGAAGGCGTCGCTGATGTGGGCGCAGGAGGAACACAAAAACATGGGGGCGTGGCCGTACGTGCAGCCACGCATCAACACCGTGCTGCAGAAACTCGACCGAGACGTTCAACTCAAGTGAGTCCGATACGTACATGTAGCGTACAATATCCCCATACATTTACATGAAACAAAGTTGACACTAGTATAGCTGTATTTACACGGGTGTTGTTTTAACCCAGTTTAAAAATAGCACAAGTTTACTTAACCTGCATTAAATGTGAGTCCGCTATGATACATAGCGTACAATATCCCCATACATTTACATGAAACAAAGTTAACACCAGTATAGCTGTATCTACCACGGCGTTGTTTTAACCCAGGTTAAACATAGCACAGGTTCACTTAACCTGTGTTAAATGTGTGCAGCGTATGGAAAATAATGGGGGTTATTATTACCAGGGTTAATGGGCAAGTGTCCCACTAAGTACATGTATTACTGGTTAACAAAGGCTGTGGTGTGTACTGTCCTGCCAGGGAAAGTGCTTATATAAAAGATCGCTTATAAAATATGAGTAGCAGGTTTCCTCTCTCGTACTAACACTACCTTCTATCCTAGTCAGGCAGTCAAGGAATTAGTGCAAGGGCGTCCGCCCGAGGTTCGATAGGTATAAGGATTGAACCTCCTCAGTGGACGCGTTGGATTATTTCCCATTCCAATGATGCACAACTGATCCATCAAAGGCCTCCTATATATTATATACCTTATTTTGACATCCAATAGCCGCTGCCTTTTTGTTCGTACTGGGGTGTCGTTAATCATCCATTCGTTGGTCCATCATCTTGTAACTGAACGATGTGCTGATATACAAGTTGTGTTTCAGATACGCCGGGCGCCATTCCTCAGCTGCACCAGCGACCGGCAACAAACAGATGCACCTGATGGAGCACGGACAGATCCTGATGAACACGATGGACATCCGATCACGCAGCAAGGAGTAGATGCGACGTTACGACCACCGCTTTGTTCAGACACCACGAAGGAACTGTGAACATGACGAGACGATAGTTTGTTCACATACCACGACAGAACTGTGCACATGACGAGACGATAGTTTGTTCACATACCACGACGGAACTGTGAACATGACGAGACGATAGTTTGTTCACACACCACGACAGAACTGTGAACATGACGAGATGATAGTTTGTTCACATACCACGACGGAACTGTGAACATGACGAGACGATAGTTTGTTCACATACCACGACAGAACTGTGAACATGACGAGACGATAGTTTGTTCAGACACCACGACGGAACTGTGAACGAGACGAGACGATAGTTTGTTCAGACACCACGACTGAACTGTGAACATGACGAGACGATAGTTTGTTCACATACCACGACAGAACTGAAACAGTTTGTTCAGACACCACGACAGAAATGTGAACATGACGAAACGATAGTTTGTTCACATACCACGACAGAAATGTGAACATGATGAAATGATAGTTTGTTCAGATCTCAAGACGGAACTGTGAACATGACGAAACGATAGTTTGTTCACATACCACGACGGAACTGTGAACATGACGAGATGATAGTTTGTTCACATACCACGACAGAACTGTGAACATGACCAGATGATAATTTGTTCACATACCACGACGGAACTGTGAACATGACGAGACGATAGTTTGTTCACATACCACGACGGAACTGTGAACATAAGATGATAATTTGTTCACATACCACTACAGAAATGTGAACATGACAAGACGATAGTTTGTTCACATACCACTACAGAAATGTGAACATGACAAGACGATAGTTTGTTCACATACCATTACGAGACGATAATTTGTTCACATACTACGGAACTGTGAACATGATGAGACGATAGTTTGTTCACATACCACGACGGAACTGTTTGTATTGTTGTAGCGAATTACTGTGCACTTCTTCAGCGTGTCTGATGTCTACAGCTTGTCTGACGTTTACAGGGTGTCCGACGTTACCGACGTCTACAGCACTAGCAGCGATTTAAACGTCTTCAGCACGTCGGCACGGTAACGCCACCTGGAGAAGACTGATTAACTGACTATGTTGCTACATTTCGTTTTATGACTGTGATTTATTTTAAAATATATTTCAAATATGAATGAAAAATATGATAAACTACTTGGTGTGAAAAGTTCTCAACTTTTATATATAAATATTAATATATCCAACTGCACAAAGAATTCTTTGTGATGACTCAGATTTTATTTACTCAAAAAATGATTGAATGTTTTAAATTTTAGCTTTGATTTGCTGTCTGTCCATCTATTTGTGTATCGTGCTTTGTGGAATACAATGTACTTTCTTTCTTTGTTTACTTCTACTTACAGGGCTTCCAAAACATGTTTTTAAATTCACTGGCCAATGGGCCATGATGGAAAAAATATTTTCACATTACAAATTCGTAAAGTGCTTGCTATCAAATGATCGATTACAATGGAAAATATTCATTTCTGGTACGATATTCATTACTATGTGCATAAATAGAATTGTATTATAACCTTTCTTAAGTTGCGATTAAAAATTAGCGGTTGCCTGCGGCAACTTTGATTTAAGATGACTGTGCTTTGGGCAACCATCAATATTAGAAAGAAGTGTAGTTTTTTCAACATGAAAAGTTGATACTGTAACGGTAAACGCACACAATAAACCACACCATTTTGTTTCTCTGATTAATTTAAGCTTGCAACAACACTAGTTGCAATTGATAACTTTGACTGATTTTTATAACTGTGATGCTCGAAATGCCTTGAAAAAATGACCACTTTGACTGATTTAATAACTATTTGATGCTCGAAATGCCTCGATAAATTGACCACTTCGACTGTTTTGATAACTATTTAATCCTTGAAATGCCTTGATAATTGTTTGATTTGTAGAATATCCTGGATTACAATGTCTAAATTTTGAATTAACAGTGTGTGTTGATTTTAATCCACGTAGTACTAGAAGTAGTCTTCACTTACAAACCTCGACTGATTCTCATTTGAAGTGCTAAATAGAACTTGTACTAATATTGTGCAAGTAAGGTTAGGCCATACAAATAAGTGTTTGGTTTCTGTTACATTCCAAAACAAAAATAGAGGAGGTACATGCAGGTAGAAAAAAGTTTATTCTTTAACTCACTTAGCCAGGTTCAAGACAAAGTTGCACCAGGCTAAGTGTAGTAGTGTTGATATAAAGAGCTCCTACTGGCTTCAGCTAGAGGGAACTTCCCTTTAGCTCAGTTCGTAGAGCACTTGACTCTCACACAGAGGGTCCTGGTTCAGTTCTCTTCAGTGGAGGTTGAGAGGTCTGTTACACATACATATCTGATTTTAACAACATAAATGATAAAACCCTAGAGGGACTCGAACAAAATCCTGAATTAATCTGTATACACATATTTAGGCCAAATTTTGGGAGTTTGGTAACATGTAGATTTGATTAATGCGTATTTGACATGTTGTATACTAAATATAGCACTTTATAGTTCCTTTAAGCTGGTAAACCAGACATATAAATATATATATATATATACAAAAATTTATATCAACATCTGTATATATCTTATATGTATGTCACTACAGTGTAGTAATAAGGATTCTAAAAGAAGCCATTGTTATTGAAGCTAGCTCATTTTATGTTTTGTGTAGCCGGTTTGGGACTAAACAAGGTTACGACTATCCGACTATCCGTGGATACGGTACAAGCATTCACCCCGCATGGTCTAGTTTGTCTTTATACTACCTCATTGTACCCGCGTTTACAGTTTACATTGTTACAACCAGTTCAGTTAAAAACTGTTCTAAATATTATTGTTTTCTATTATCTGCCTGGCAGAATATTTGGCAGCCGGGCAGCCCATGCCTATGTGTATATGTCTATGGTGTACATGTCTATAGTGTACATGTCTATGGTGTACACGTCTATGGTGTACACGTCTACGTACAAGTCTATAGACTTGTATTTGTTTGTTCAGGTAAAAATGTTAGGTCTCTGAGCAATGAGTATGTTGAAAATTGTTATTGTGTATATAAATAATTAATTATATACATGTATATAGATAGATGGATATATATATAGTAATAATGTCTGCTTCTTGATTCAATCATATAGGCCTACATATATGTAACATCAACCATCGAACTTCGCAGCGGAAATTAGCAATGTCATCGCAAAAGTTATTGACGATAGTATTTTATCGTCGTCGAAAAAAAACTACAACTTAGCAGCAGAAATTAGCAATGTCATTGCAAAGTTACTGACGATAGTATTTTATTGTCGTCACAAAACAGTTTTTGTTTTTTTGTTTTTTGTTTTACAAATTTCTGTTCCGACACAATTAAAAACCTCGCAATCTATTCCTGTTAGTTGACTGAAGTGTTTGGAATGTTAGTTACATGTATCATTCAATATACTTTCTTGTTTCCCAGCATTTAAAAAAACAAAAGCTTTCGCAAAGCCGCAGCACAACTACATGTAGTTTGCATTAACTATTATGCGCCATTGAAAATATTGAGAGCACTGTTATAATGTCTCGTAAATACTTTACATGTTACTATAATGTACTACCGTTGTTAGTATTCAAAGTCTGCAACGAGATATGTAAATTTGCTGAAAGCAATTTTGATATATAATTCCATGGTAGAACTTAGTCCAGACTATGGACAAACTTTAATTTGAATTGTGAAACTTAGTTTTCTTGTATTCCTATTTAATTTGATAATGGCCCAAAAAATGTATTTTGTGGCTGAAATAATAATGAAAGTAAAAAAATGTATTGCCAATGTTAAAGTTTTATTAGAGTTTTATTGTTATTACAATTTTGCAATATTGAAGAAAAAAATGACTGCTGATTTAGTTAGATCTGTAGACCATTTAGAGATAAATTTAATTTTAACTTGGGGAGGGCGTCACTTTAAAACTACACAATGTATATTATGAAAGTGTCCCATTGTGTAATTGCCCGTTCTAACCAGTGATCTGTAACGGGTCCAACAGCCTAATTAATTCATAGATGTTAAATTGGTTTATTAAATATAAAAATCAAAACTACAAACTATTTTTGCACTAACTATAAATCAGATATAAACAGCATAAAATAAATCATAACCGATGCATAAAATAAACAACATTTTGTAAAGTGACTCCTAGGATGCTAAATTGTTTTGTGAACACCAATGGAATCATAACGTGCAGTATTTGTGCGTCATGTATAGTTTTTAATTCCCTATTTGTAGATGTTTTATGTAAGCTTTGTATTTCTATTAGTATTATTATTATAATCACATCCCATATTATAGATGGGAGACATTGTTTTTGTCATCAATCTGTTCGTTTCAAACTGGTGGCAGCAGCTGGTCTGAGTTTTTTTTATTTTAAATTGGTTTGATATTTGGTAAATTGTCATATAACAATCATGTTTTATTACATTTTGCTGTCAATTTATGACTTTTTGCAGTTGTATCATGTGGCAACTTTGAATCGCTTGGCCCAGTTATGTCCCTTTGTGCATTGGCTTTCTATTGATATGTATACATTGTGAAATCAATTCAAAATATTCGCGTACTAAAATGTGGCCATTTTTATTTTCAATTTCCTACCTCAAAAAAGGAAAGACACCAATATTTTTAATATGACTTTTTTGGGCCTGTTTTGTTATAATATCTGGTACCTCAACCTTAAATGCAATTAGTTACGCAATAAACATTTGTATATGTCAACACCTGTTCAATTGATCTATAAAATTTTAATGGACAAAATCAATTTGTGCATGTGTATCCAAGATTTTGTGGGGGAAAACTGTTTCAAAATTCATATTTATTTAAAGTTACTACATCCAGGGTGTTATTTAAAAACAGAAGGCTTTATGACAAAAATATACAGCTGCTTCTAACAAACGTAGGATAATCTGCGATGCATCAGATGCATCATCAAGTAGATCTCGAAGCTTTGGTGTTTTGTATTTCAATGTATTTAAATTTTACATTATTTTGAAAAACTGAATCTGTTATACCAGGTACTTCAAGTCATGGTCATTTGAATAAAGTAATCTTTTGAGTTCGCTAAAAAAAAAATCAAATTTTTTTTCCGGAGGTAAAAACTGTCGAAAATTGTCTTCTGTTAATGAACACCCAGCACCATTTCATAATAATATGATTTGTGTATTCGCCACCAACGAAAACATTGATCAGATGATGTATATCTTTGTGCAATTAAAAAACACTTCAAAATGTTGATTGCAACATCATTACATGTTGACAAAAAATGTAATTATGTTTATCGTCTTAGATTAACTATTGATGGTGAAGAAATACAAGTTTATAATATCCGCAGTTCTATCTATGTTTTGGATTAAAATTTGTTAAATTATTTAAATGTATGTTGTACATTTTAAATAATATTTTTTTAGGAGTCAATTTTTCCATGTACTGGTAATGATGTTTTTCTGTGTTGTAACACAAACTTCACTATTTTGTCCATATTGTAAGTTGGTTTCTGGTGGCTTAATGTGCAGCAAATTAATGGCATATAATATGTATGTAGGCTTTATGCAAGGTTTAAAGGGTGAATGTCAAATTCCTATTCTTTGTCTATTGTTTTTTTAAATTGTCAATTATACTTGTTTGACAAGTGATTTAGTCTCTTGAAAATATTAAATATCAACCAAATATTTTCCATGTTTTAGAAAATATGAGAATTAGGATTTTTATTGATGGGATTTAAAAAAAAAATGTTTATGGTAGATCTAAAAAAAAAAGAAGGAATTTAGCAATAATTAATGAAAACCATGTAATTAAAGAAGTGTACAGCTGCAGAGGCTCTGATAGAATGTAATTGCTGGTATTTAAATACTGGCAAAGCTCTGATACAATGTAATTGCTGGTATTTAAATACTGGCAAAGCTCTGATAGAATGTAATTGCTGGTATTTAAATACTGGCAGAGTAAAATATGAAATACTGTCAAAAGAAGCGGGACGGTAATTCCTAATTTGCTATTTTTAATGCAGTTTGTATGTGATCAGCCAATCAAATTTTGTGTTATAGAAGGAATTAGAAAGACAATTTCTATATTCTGTTACACGTACATGTACATGTATGTATGTATGTTGCATTTTGTTGAGTCCGACTGTTTATGAATGTAAAATGTAAATGTACGGGGAAGTTCGTAATTGTCAACAGTTACCTATCCGTGTAAAGGAGTAAGAAATGGGGTCAAATCTTTTACATATTTTTAAATGTTCTTTACTTAAAGGATTTTAAAAAAAAATCATGTACATGTAAATACATTAATAGAATGTTGATCGACAAAGCACATCTAAAATTGATACTAGCAAGTAAAACTTGTCGCTTTTGATCGTTCGAAAACGTTTTATGCTGGCAATTCCAAGGCTATTTCACTATATGACACGTCGTTGAAATAGATAAAAATAAGAAAAACATCATGGCTGTACTTATGAAGTATGCTATCGTTGGGGCAGGACATGTTCTCTTTCCACAAACACCTAGTGTCATCATTGCATTGGCTGTTATTGTGAGTACATACCATCTCGACTTTGTCGTAATGATGATATCCCTTGTCTCTGCCTTGTACATTTGGCCATGTCAATGTTTGGTCATTCACGCAGTGTAGCCACATGAACCATTAAGTAACAACTAATACGAAATATTTAATATGTAAAAAGGTATGGTACATATATGATGGTAAAGATACGATGTTATCGCATATCATATATACATATACAGTATCCCTTATTATACCATGATGCATGAACTTTTTTTTTAATCCATAAGGTGATGAACATCTTAAAATATTATTTTGGGAGAGATTGTTGAAAGTGTAGTACTTCTCTGTACAAATAGGAAACTGTTGATATTTCTGAACAAGCCCCCCAAACACTACAGTTGTTGTGTAGAATATAGCACAAACACATGGCCCTAAGGGTTTTGTTAACAATAATTATTATCGTTTTATGTAACCGCTTGTGCTTTCCTCTGCTGCCTTTTGAAGGAACGTGTGTTGATTGATCGATATATTATTATATGAGAAGTATTTTTTTATCACATGCAGGTTTCGTTTCACAAGGTGTGTACGTATGGAACGGCATTTGATGTGCGTGAGGGGCCGTGAGTGAGTGCGAAGCTGAAAGCCTTCGATTGCGTCTCGCATTTGCCAGTTGTTTGTTAGAGCTCACAGAGCTTGTTAAAGCTTACAGAGCTTGTTAGAGCTCTCAGAGCTGGTGTTTGCCAAATTGACACAGTCGTTCGTTACCCTGTGGTTAAATCACTGTCTGTTTATGTTCAAATTGTATTGCATTTCAATTGTGTACAGTTTGTAAAATTAATAATCGTATTTAGAGAGGTCAGTTTTAAGTTACAAAACTTCATGTTGGCTGGCCTTAAATATATTAATTTTAATTTTTTATATATTTATTTTCCTAGGGATTCTAAATTCTTATTGCATTTAAGTAGTACATATATGTATAGGTTGCGTGTTTATAGATATATATGTAATCTTTGCTTTTGCATAAGCATTTAGTTGAAGGACATTTTGGCGGTCGTTGTTTCCACTGACCAACCTGAATGATGGACATGTTGATGAGACACTGAGCGATATAGTTTTGTTGTTTTCGTGACACCTGAATATAAATATTACCTGAGCGTCTCTTTAACGAACATAATACTTTGTTTCCTCTATTGATCTCCCAATTAATATGAATGTATTACCAAACAGACGCGTTTATCATGGTGAGCTGTAATTGCTGTCATCTCTTTGCTACAGGCCTGCAAATTAAATAAACTATGTTTTACCTTGATAACTTCCTTGACACGAGGATGAGGATTTATAAAATACAAATCAATGTGGTCGTCGTTCTTTACTGCTGTGGACAAAATAACCAATTTATGTCCCTTTTTTTTTTTTTTTATATTTCAATAGTTGGGTGGGGGACAAATTGTATTGCTTCATGATGTAATAATCGTAGTCAACTTGTATTTGATTGCTTAATGCTGTAATCAGCCTATCTAGGTTATCATTTGTCTTTTGATTACTTTATTTTAATGGTTTTGTTGTAATAGATTAAGTGTAATGTGTTTGGTCAGAAGAAAGGTTATGGCTTGCAATTGGATGCTTCTGGTGAGCTGAAAACTGCTCTCCTCGAATTATGTAGGAGAGTAATTGCTCTCTCATTGTCTAAACTCGCAAACAAATGGGGGTTATAAAATCTTTGTATCTTGTAGATGTAAAACAGAATATTACAAATGATATCAGAATTTAAATTTATTTGTTTTTTTAATATTTGAAGTGGGGTAGAAAAAGATTTTTAAATGAAATTTTGTTGTTGTTGACGAGAGCAGTTTTTGGTTCACCTAAAGATCGATTTATGCGAGTTGAGACGAACGAGAGCAATTGCTCACCTCAAATCATAAGAACTGCTACAATGTACACGTTAGTGGCTTTAAAATATTGCTTTTTATGTAACTTCTTCTTCATGTGTATCTGGCATTGATTCTGTAACAATCATTTATGTACATGAGTTGGCAAACAGTTAAAACTATTTGTACGAGTTATCAGTATTTTATAGGATTTTCGCATAGATCTATAGGATTCCTTTTGAGAGAGTAAACCATGATATCTGTGTTAGAACATGCTATTTCCCAAACAGCTGTTATAGATTTGCAGTGCTTTGTTTTTGGTGTAGAATATCAATTGTGAAACAATTTGACTGAGTGCGGGTACACATAGCTTATCGGAGTTGAGGTTTAAAACCTTCGTTCTCTAAACATATATAGCTATATATGTATATATATATTATATATTAATATTTGTTTTTGCTTTATATTATTTACACGTGTGTGGCTTTTGCCTCAAATCTACAACATGTGACTACCTCAGGAAACGTAGGGGCTTGTTGGATTTAATTTGATGTATTCATTTCGCTGTTGTCACAAGGGCTGTGGAGCAGGGGAGTCACTGCAGAGCCCAATGCCCCCAACCCACTTTTCAGATTTTCGGTTCTTTACCATATAACTTTTAAATATTCACCCCCACCCCTCACCCCACCATGTTTTACCTTGCTCCACGGCCCATGTGTCATGTAAAACTCCAGCAGTGTAGGAAGATGGCTACAAGTGGTGGTGGTTGGGGGTGAGGTCATGAGGATAGGGGGAGGGAAATGTGTAAAAATAAATTACAGTTGAATCCTGTTGGCTCGAACACCGTCGGTGCTCGATATACTGTTCGACCCATCGGGTAGTTCGACCCAAGCATCAGCAACTTAATATAAGGATTTAATGCAAAAATAATTCGGGA
>JAULBR010093385.1:0-12043 GCA_032355825.1 Melanodrymia aurantiaca
TACAAACAAAACTGCAGTCAACACACTGTAACGTTATAAGTGCGTATGACGTCACAAGTGTGTAATAAAGATATCTTTATTACACGTGTGTTTCGTATGGAATTTACGAACTGGTTTATGCTTAACTATATGGATAATAATTACAGTTACTTGGTACTGAGTGGGTCCTTCAACTAATATACACAGAAACAGGTTAGTCCCATTTCTCAAAATATCTTATGCCCTGAAAGGCAGCAGTTTCTATGGGTATCAACCAAACCCAAACTAAGATTGTTATGTAAATTTGCTGTACAAAGTTAGTGATATTTTGGTCAAGTATGAAGAGCTAACAAGGATGTTAAATTTTGTTTAAATCCCATTTCTCAAATTATCTTACTCCCCAAAAAGCAACCCATTCTTTGTTTTTCAATCAAACCCAAACTAAGATGTTATGTAAATTTGTTGTACAAAGGTAGTGATATTTTGGTCAAATATGAAGAGGTAACAAGGACATTAAATTTTGTTTTGATAGTTGTAATACAATTTTACATATCAAAATGTAAATGAAAACAGGCTATCCATACATTTATATTTTCTCAGAATC
Organism: Melanodrymia aurantiaca; assembly: GCA_032355825.1. NCBI lineage: Eukaryota > Metazoa > Mollusca > Gastropoda > Neomphalida > Peltospiridae > Melanodrymia > Melanodrymia aurantiaca. The sequence goes on from JAULBR010093385.1 coordinate 584, forward strand.
CAATTATAGCTTGTGCAAATGTTTAATTTATGTACGTCTCAAACAAGTCATATAAATATTATATGTCAAATCTTACCAATTGAGTGATGAGAAAGAAATAGAAGATCCTTTTTTGTCCGATTCCAACAACTCTGGGAATCCTTTTGTCGTAATTGCCTCTGCAGCTTTCAGAGGATCATCAGAGAAGGTCAAATACGTACTGTCAATCGTAAAACACACATGCTAATTAATATCATGCAGCATACATAGAGTATACTAAATGAGTTCTAGTGAGCAACCTGCCTTGCGTTCAATTGCGCGGGCGTTCTGCTTCTGAGACAAAACGTTTTGATACCGGTATTTGCATCTACATTAAATTAATGTGATGTGATAGTACACGATAGGTACCAGTCACATAGTTCCAGAGCGCTCGCGTTATTGAACGTAAGGCAGATATATTACAACAAGTGTTGTCAATCGCACAACATGAGCAAAAGTGAATATTTTTCATGGGAACGAGTATAGTATTCTATTTATTACAACACACTGAATTGTTCAAACAATGGGAAAACCAAATTAAACAGGAGAAACGAACAGAACAACAGCCAGTTTCTTGAGATATAGCATGATATCATGCAAAGTTGAAATAGAATCTGCAGCTGAGTGAATAGTGACGTATTGGAGAAAAATATAGAATTGCTTTGCATAAAATTGGGAATTTTGTATTCATCTTCAAAAATATGTATGTCGCTTACATTTAAGGTAACACAGGATACTAACAACTAACAACTATGTAAGTAAAGTGAGTAAACGAACATCGTAATTGTTCTGAGGGTAATATATTTATAAAATTGGGAAAACAAAATGGTACCAAATATCATAGTCTAGCTTTATAGGTGATAAAACCATAGTTTATCGTAAATGACAATAAAGAGACAACGTACTTGATAACAATCTGTAAATTCTCATTGTGTTTAGCTCCTTTCTCCTTCTCTCCATCTGCACCTATCCACTCACGTTTCAGGAATGACTCAGCAAGATTTCCTATCATAAGAAAATTAAATGCAAATCTACTAGTTGAGGCTCAAAGAAATTGTAAAGAAATTTAAAAGCATCTCTAGCATTGCCCAGGGAATCAATTACAAATATAACAATTATTAATCATGCAAAAAATGGAAGCTATCATACTATTCTAAATGTTGCACCATAACCCAGCTCCATCAGCGGGTATTGGATATCAAATTTTAGTTAACCTGCTCAGTACTGTAGGCGAGATATCTCGCCGAAGTCACGCAAGTGCTTCCATACTGTAGGTGAGATATCTCGCCATCCGCACATGCTTTACTAAATCGTATTTCCTGCAGTTTCTTTTGCATTATGGGTGGAAATGACATGTCGTAAATACTTAGGAAATATTGTGGATTGCAAATGGCGGATGACTGAGTTGTCAGATATGAATATCGATCGATAATTTGTGTTTGTAAACAGAGGGGAAATAACTCAAAAAATAATTCGTACTCTAAAGGTTAACCATCAAATATCTAAGTTGCTTAACCTACAATGCTTTTGTCCCATATTTTCTAGAGTCTAATAATGATGGTAATACCTATTTTTCCTGAAAGTTTTTTAATCTCCAACTTGCCAGCTAGAGCAGTTAGCAGTTTGATGAGAATAACGGCCGTGGAGATGTTGGGGACAGTCGCCAAGAAGTTCTCCATATACTGGAATGCCACACTAAAACAACACTTCAGAATTATAATCACAGTAAGCGTGGTAACGTGATAGGTAACAGTTAAGTTCATTCAAAACAATGATGATTTAGGTCAAAGATACATTTGAGAATATATGCATGTTAAATTTATATAACACAACACATTAGGGATTGTGCATAAATGTTAATGCGTTTCGCAATGTGCACAGAGTTAGGATTGTGTTTGACACCCTCCCTCCCCTGCTAATTCTAATATAAAACACTGATCAACTTTGGACCGACATTTTTACATCAAAAGCAATCCAACACCATCCACACCTTCCGAACAGTATGCGAATTGTGAAATACATTGACATTTATGTAGTTTTTTACACAAGATAGTTACATCATAACTTGTCCATATATCAATGACAGATGTCTATAACAAGAAAATTACAAAATAGATCAATATATTAATGAAATAAGTTAACAAACATAATCAAAGTGATACGTAAGGGGAGGTTATTCTTAGTTAAAATATTATACAGATTTGGAAATAGAAAAACACAATAAAGCTATAAATATTTTAAAAAGGAAAATTTGAAACACGTAGCTAATGGCTAAGGATAAGGAAAATTAAAACAGTTGTTAACTGATATACCTCACAAGCTCTTGAAAAGAAATCTGTGTCGAGCCTAAAGTTTTAATTCTACCAACAAGGACTGTGAGAGCTTCCTTCAGTAATGGTTGATTATCAGTCAACAGAAAACCATTCCTAAAATAAACAGCCATGCAAATACTGATGTTAGTTCTAATTTAATATTATACAGCATCTCATAAAATACATGTTACTACCAAGTTCTATAAATAAATCATGTTTTCTACCTTATCCATTTTTCAACGCTTTTGAGAATAAGTAAATGCAGATTGAATTTTTATTGACATAAACAATGTCAATAACAGAGTAAAAAGATAAAAAGAATGTAAATGGTTCTTTAATACTTAAAAATGGAAAAATGTATGAATGGATGGTTGCTTAAATAAAAGGATGGATGATTAAAATAATGGATGGATGGTCAGTCAATTGAAAAAATGGATGGAAGTTTGAATGGAAAAATTGATGAATGGTAGGTTGGAAAAATGAAGATATAAATTGATGGCTGGTTGGGAAAATGAATGGATGGATGTATGAACAGACAATTAATAAAATAGTAGCAGAAGATATCTGCAAGATATACAATCACATGTGTGAGAAAAACCAACAGATCAGCGAAACATTTATCATACAGATTAAACATTTACCAGGAAAACAAGGACATCATTGACTGGATAAGCAGTTGAAAGCATGATGTCATGAGAACAGCCTCTTCGCCATTGTATCCCGGACCATCAACGATGCCATCATTTCTGTTAATCATCGTCTAGACAACCAAGACCAAATAATAATGCTAATTTTCGGGCAATGAATATTAATGATATATACTATAGTATTAATGATACATACTATTGAAATTTTTACATAATTGAAATGGGGAAAAAAGACAATAAGAACTGATACTCCAAAGTTATTTGAGAAAACTTAAGGAACACTTACAGAAAGTTTTGACGGAAATATGAGAAAATGGTGAATAGAGTTAAGAGTAAAACTTTGGTCAAATTAAGGGTTAAACGTGGGTAACCCAAGGATCAACTGAGGGTAAACAAAACTGACCTGAAAAAATGCACTGGTTGCCTCCAAGTGATTGCACAAAGCGGGTAACAGTTGAACAGCCTTGCCAGCTATTTCTTTAGGAGTGAACTGATCCAGATGATGAAAACCAACATTTTTATTTCCTTTTACCTGAAGAAATAGGAATTAAAACTTCAATCAAAAACAAAAACTACCAATATGCCAATAATTTATGAGTAAACAAGATGTGAAGTATACTAAGTATATTCAACAGGATGAATAACCGAGACTGTAACCATTTCAGAACAAGCAAGTAGATGTAAGACAAACATCATACTGTGCTTTCCTTGTAATGTTTCAGGGCTCGAAACTCGTCCGAAACATATGGTGGCCCAAACAAAAAAATTGGGTCACTAAATGTTCATTTTGAAAAAAACGCAGTGGCCCAAACTTGCTTTTGATAGCCCAAATGAAAAATATGCATATTTCAGCTTTTAAGTAAAGGAAAATGTTCACAGTGTAGGCTAGTATACAAATGTAGTGGCTCTTGTTATAGAAAAAAAAAGGTCGCTGAAACAATATTTTTTGGGAAACTAACCCATAATTTTTTTAACATCTCTCAGTCGCCCTGTTTTTTCCACTTCTTAGTACATGTTTAGTATGATAAATGGAAAAGTTAAATATAGACAATTAGGATATGATTTTATAAAGCTATAAATAGGAAAATGGCTTAATACAGTTAATCCAGAAATATTTAAATAAACGGACAATAAAGAAACAAAATTTGGGAAATAGTTGAATGCAGAGACAAATGAGAAATGACTGAATACAAATGGCGACCGATACTTTAAGGAATGATCTTCGTTTATTTGCCGATGCAATCAGTGAGTGGTTCAGTTTCTGTGCCAGATCATCAAGAAGGAACTCCAGCTGTCGTGGGTGAATCTGAAGACTGGTCACTGCCTGCCAACACAAGTACATACATCAGATTAGTTGTGTAGTTACAAGTATGTATTGGAGCTGTAATGATACAGCGATCCAGTATTTTATAATGATATCCGATCCACAATACAATATATCAGAAGTTTCCTGAGAATTGTATAATGATATGCGATCCACAATACAATATATCAGACGTTTCCTGATATATACAGGTTTGAATAGGTTTGCATAAACAATGACATGAAAATATAGAAATTTGTCAGGTGAAAAAAAAACTGAGTAATTAAGCTTGTGTCATGACTTCGAACACTTTTGGTCGAGATTATGTTTCATAAACTAAAACTGAAGTCTTCATCAGTCAAGGAAAGATTTTTACTATAAAAAGTTAAGTACCGGTACCGTATTGTAACCCACATATTTGGATGATTATTGTATCGCTACATTTGTATTTCAAGTATCATTTAGATGTTTGTCCAGTTGTATTATAACCATGTTTTGTCCGCCAAGTTTTAGTCGGTCCACCTGAATTTTTAGCTTGCCAGCCCAAATGTCCAGAACAAAATGTCAGCCAATGTTGACTCTTGACTTCATAGCAACCCGATGATTGAAATAATACATGTGTAGGTACCGGTATGAAAACATAATCTTGACTAAAGGAGGAATGCCGACAGTCAGGCATATCATAAAATATTGTTTGTTTCCAGTTACCCGACCGACCTTAATTTGAACCTGCCGACCCTAAATCTTTTTTCGTATGTTCAAAACCTTTTTTTAATGTAACATCGATCAAAACTATTAACACCTATTTAATATCCACAAATAAAATTATTTTCCAAAATAAAATGTTTTTTCTGGCCTCATCATTGTCAATGAAGCTTTATTCGCACATTATATCCACCCTGGTCATTAAATATCTACACAAAATGAAGGAACTTACTATCTCAGATATCGTCTATGATTATTATATAGAAGATACCTTTGTGTTAAGATCTGTATCCAAGGCAGCTCTAGAGATGAGTCTGGTATTGAGAATAGTGAACACACTGATGTCCAGTTCTCTGAAAGAAAACCAAACAAAACAGTTGAAGTGAAGTTATTGTGATAGTATTTAAACCAAAGTATGTCACTGCATATAAAACGAACGCAGTGATAAAATCGCATGTTGGATCTGTGTCACTGAATGTTTGACATATACTAAGCACATTTTTTAATGGCCAACAGTGTTTCTAGTTTATATAATGGCTGTAATGAAAACGTAATATTTTTTAATTTTATTTATTGTACTTATTCTTTAATGTGTACTTTATATTATTACTTTATATTATATGTAATTTATCTGGTGGAGAGGTATTCACATAGGCATATCGCCTGTTTACCAATCCATTCATTATTTTGAATAAATATTGTTTAAACAAAACAAAAACATACTAAATACGAAAATGTTCAAATTAACATAAAACTTAATCTAAATAATTAATTGGAAGAAAGAAAATGTACCTGAAATACTGGCGATAGTTTCCAAGACTAATGCTATTTTCCTCTCGATTATCCGATTTCCCTGGATTCTGTGATTCTTTTGGGCTGCCTTTGTCAGTCTCCTGGTCAGAGAGAAGAACAAATACATCTTACAGCTGTTTGTTACACACACAACAAGCAGAATATGATAGCCGTTTAATTACATTCGAACCTACTTTACTCACATTCAAAGCCTTGGGTAATGCGGGCTATACTAAATGCTCTTTCACGACCATTTGTTTACAATTAAATCCTAATAACATTGTATTAACAGAGGTATATACATTTGTCCAAACAAAGTTAGAGCAACGTTGATGTAGTCTACAAGCTATCAACTATCTGACCATCTTTGTTGCCTAAAACATAAATATAGTTACCTACAGTATGGCTATCAGGTGTAGCGAGTGATATGCAGAAAATTACGGAATTATCTAGTTACAAACATTTGTAAAATGCTATTTTGCATATAGACACTCACACATAGACCTACCATTTGGGTTGAATCTCGGCTAGTTTCATCCGAGTCATCCACATTTTCCTTTTCTCCCTTCCCTTTACCTTTCCTGTAAAACAACAATTAAGTTATCATTTCATTCTGATCTGCAGATGAAAATAAATTACTAAATGTATATTTCTTCTTCTTCTTCTTCTTCTTCTGCATTCCCAAACCCATGCTCAGACGTCCAGTCCTGTTCTCACCAGGAAGTCTGCTTTCCGTTAAAGGGATGCCGCTGGTCCCCGAAGTTTCTCTCTAAGGTCCAATGGATACGGCCAGGTTTCTTGTCTCAGGGTGTTAAATGTACATTTACAATAAGTACTAATGTAACTGTTTAATCATTTACTTTAGAACAACTTTACTATCAATCTTCATGTTTGGCACCAAACGTTTCCGCTCTGCCACATCTCCAGACAATACCGTGACCATAGAAATGTTCTAACTAATTAGCTACAGATTTTGATAACGTATTCGTACGATGTACAAAATGCACCATTACATAATAAATGTATGCATTATATAAATAAACAAGGACAGTGTATTCTCTTCTGTTTATACACAAATTAATTTGCATATAACCCACTCCACACTAATGTCACATGATTTCACTTTTCGCACCAAAATGGTGAGTAATTCTTAATAGAATTTTTTTTTTCAAAGCTCTTGCTACGTCATAATTATAAATTTTAGTATTGAAGCAATTACTAACTTTTTTGCTGGCTTTCTACCTCTTTTCTTAACCTCTCCACCGTCACTAGTTATCTTTAATGTTTGATCCTCAAGGTCGAAGTTAGCCGGAGGTGGTTGAAATTGTCGGGTTGCTACAAATACATAACTGCGTAAATCAAAATGACACTTCTCAAAACAATTATTGTATTCATAAGATAATTTGGACTCTTTGAAAATTTGGACTACAGTCAAATACTTTCAGGCAGAGATAACGTTAAACAACTTCTTGAAATTGTACTACTGGTCACTTTCACACTTTTAAAAATCGTAATTTCCATAATTTGGACTACGATCTACTTTCAAAAATGTTGTTTCTTTAATTTGGACTACCTATTGATCCGTATAGAATTTTGAGCCAAGACATGTCTGCCATGAGTTCTATCTACGTTTCTCCTTTTTTTTTCTCTCGTTTTAATGTTAGTTATTATTATTATTAATATAACATATGTTACCAGTAACATTGTTTGTATTTATAACTTCAGCACAATAAATTATTTGACTGTAAATGCTGATTCTATTTGACTTTGATCAATCAGTTGTTAGACTGGAAAATGGTACTATTATCTTATATTTAATATGCATCACCATGTGGCGACAGTGAGTTTCATCTGAGACCATGTGTCAAAACAAGCATATGTCTTACATCCAATAACAGATGATTATTAATCAATGTTCCCAGATGGTGTAATTAAATAGATCAACATTATATTTTTTGTTAACTGTAGCCTCGACAGTGAATCATCTATGATCCTAATGGCACCTACCAGCTAAACACTTGACGAGTATCTGCTGCATATCCGTGATGTTCTGAAGGCGTAAAATTACCTTGCCTTTCATTTCTGGGTCCGTCTGGTTGGCGAAGCAGTTGGTTATCTAAAGTATTCAGATTGTTAAACATTAAACAATATAATAGCTGCAGTTATGTTAATAAAGATAAAATTGGTTTGTTTAACGACACCAGTGGAGCACATTGATTAATAATCAGCGGCTACTGGATGTCAAACATGGTTATGTTGACAAACGATCTTAGAAAAACCTGTTGATGCCACATAGGTTACTCTTACCAATTAACAGCATTGACAGGGTAGCACACACAACAGCCTTTGATGTACCAGTTGTGGAACGCTGGTTGGAATGTGAAATATACTATCGGGTTATATGAGGAGGATCGATCCTCAAACTAGTTCTATGAAATTTGGACCAGTAAACCAGCATCGTGTTCTCAAAGTAAATAATGTCATCAACTGATTTTAAATTATATTCCAAGACCAATCAATGATGCCGTACAGTCACTGTGAGAGGTTATTACAAGCTATATCATTGGCTGTTGGCTCCTATTTAAAAATCTAGAAAAGTGTATTCATGTACCTCTCTAAACCAATTGAGATTGTGGAACAATGCACAGCATATTATCTCCTTCTCTTTGTCCGAGAGAGATTCAAACTTGGCAAACACATCTTGCTTCACACTGTACAAAGGACACCCTGAAAAAAACCCTCAATGTTAATGCAATAAAATAACAAAAGATGTCCTAATCTATTATAAAGCTACGACCGCACATTTATGTATTCTACAATCAGCCAATCAGTGACATGTTTATTAAAAAACAGTTATATTTTTTATATCAGTTAGGGTGATATCGCCTTCTCACTTTGTAAGATTTTGGTGGGGGTTTTTTTATATCAAATTCAAGCATACTTAGCATTGCTTTATAAAAATCACTATCATTAGCCCCCCACTTAAAAAACCACTCCGACGTCACTAGGATGCTGTCAATAAGCCATCTATTGCTCACCGAGAAGAGCATCTATTCCCTCCAAGTTCCCGTCCTGTTCGTGTCTCTCACACATCTGGACCAGACGGAAATGAGGACACAAGCAGAGTGGATCAGGAATATTTCTGTGAAAATAAATGAAATTAGTGAATATTTTAATGTTATTATTTACAAAATTATGTGGAAGTTCTTATTTATATGAGAACCGTGCCTGTAATGTTCTTGCATTTTCATCTAGTTACAGTATAAATCTTCTTTTTTTAACTTTTAAAAAAAATTAAAATCTTCATACAGCAATGCACACAATTCTGAATGTCTACTTACGGTATTATTAATTTTGTAAAACATGAACCTGCTCTTGTTTTTCAATCAAACCACTCGACCATCTAGTGAGAGCAAACAATCTTTTTTGTCTTTTTTAAAAAATAAATCTCGATACAGCAATGCACACAATTCTGAATGTCTACTTATGGTATAATTTCTAAAACATTAACCTGTTCGCATCCTTCTTGGACTTGTTTGAGCGGGACTTGATAACCAGAGGGAGAAGATCAATGGCGATCGTGCTTTCGAACTCGTCGTTGAGTCCGTACAACAGGCCCAGTGGTACGTCTGTGGTGCTGAGAACAGAAAACAGTATAATATATAGACGCATGGGTGTTAACAAAAGTGAATTTGTACGACTGAAAATATGCATTATAATTTTAAGTTTTGGTCTTATATTTATAATTACATTAAAAAATATAAGTGTTTTAATAAATAATTGTATGTATTTCGTAAACATTATTTTCATTTCAGTGAGCAATATTTTAATGAATGGCGTTGGCGTGGGTGCAAATATGACTTGGAAAAATATGTATTCGAAAACAATTCAGATGAAATGGTCTATTTATGATTAATTATATGAATCCAGCAAACATTTGGCCAAAGTTTTATTCCTATATTTTTTAAATCCAACATGATATCATAACAACTATGGTCACCCACACATATTATTGAAATTGCATAAGAATACAATCAGATTAAGAACATTGAGAGTAGATGTATTATAGTACAGGAAGGGCAATAACTCTGATCACATCATACATAAACATTTGTTGCACTTACGACGTCAATTTATCTTCTTCCACATCAACAACATAAACATCCTGAAAGTCTGCAATCATGTTATCTCCAATCCATGACTAAAACACAAAGAATGTTTATTTCACATTTTTAATGCAAGAAGCTTTTTTCACTTTTCTAGAACTATATGAAAACAAAATGTAATGGTATATTTGCACAACATTAAGCTTATGCAATTCTCTGTCAAAACTATCAGATAGTATTAGGTGTTCACAAATCGCTGTCAAAACTGTGTTAGATAGTCTGAAATATTCAAATTCACTGTCAAAACTCATATAATGTGAGTTCACAAATTATTGTCAAAACTGAAAATGTGAGGTATTTGCAATTCAGTCATAACTGTAACGGATAATACATGTTCACAAATCAATGTCAAGATCATTGTTTGATGTCATTATGGATTGGTACTATTAAGTCAAAAGTAAAGTAAAGTTTGTTTTTTCACGGTGTATAATAAACAATGTATAATAAAACAGTTTGTTTTATTTAACGACGCCACCAGAAACACATCGATTATAAATCAGCAGTTATTGGACGTCAGACACATGGTTATATTGACACATGGTTATATTGACACATGGTCATAGAGGAAACCCGCTGTTGCCACTTCATGGGCCACTCTTACCGAAAAACAGCAAGGGGTCTTTTATCTGCACTATCCCATAGACAGGATAGCTCACACCACAGAATTTGATAAACCAGTCGTGTACCACTGGCTGGAATGGAAAATAGCCCATAAAATTATTAAGTCAAAGACTGCAGTAACGCACCTCTACTGCCGAACCCTGCTGTCCAAGACCAACAATGGCCGACAGTTCATCCATGAAGAGAGCTGCAGCGATAGGCATCCGACTGCTACTGGTTCGAACCAGTTGAAGCAGGCTGATCACTTGTTTGTTCAGGTCAGCAGACAGTGTTGGGTCAGTCTGCTTCCTAGATTTAAAAGTAAATTTAAATTCACATACAATACATACATTTCAGACTATGCTAATAAACCTTGCATGATATAAATGATTAATGTAGAGTGGATAAAATACCAATAAAATACAATCTACTGTTGTTGCAAGATACAGATAAAATATGCCATGAAGCACATCATCAAACACAGCATTCTCTTCGATAGCGTCGCGTAAATCACTTTAAAGTGCGATTTCAATTTAGTTAGCAAAATTAGATACTTCATTCAAATTTTCGTAACATTTAATATATCGTAGCTAACGACAAACATAATCTTGCTTTTCTGAATAGTTGTAAGTCCTTACCCTGTAAATGCTATACTCTTGGCAACCATTATGGCACCAATAACACCCATTTTCTTGTATCTGAAAACAGTACAGCAGTCTCTATAGAAACATTTCTCAAACATCTCGATGTGGAACATTTTGTATTTATTACAGTCATCAGAGAAGGAAAGAATATGCTAACAGAGAAAATATCTGATACAATGTACTTAGGATGACATTAACAGGCCTTTCCCCAGGATTTTTTTAAAGCGCTTACATTTTCAAAATTTCAAAATGGAGCTAAATTTCCAGGGCTCA
>JAULBR010093395.1:0-12043 GCA_032355825.1 Melanodrymia aurantiaca
TATTAGTAACACAGTGCAGTGAAAACAGTAAGAAAAACGTTTTGTGACAATCATAAATATATACAGAAATTACACTTTTCAGTTTGTTAGCATTTTGAATCAATTATGAAACAAACTAATTTCCAATCGAGAAATCGTATTTAACAGAAATTATTGGATTTTACACCCAGTATTGTTTTTTGTCAAGAACAGGAACATTGAATTTCACTTTACGATTTGGAGCTGGCATATCAAACTGACAAGCTTGATTGATATCAAATAAAGGCGAAGGCCCATGATCCAGAAATGAAAATTTGTTCACTCTCGGTTGTCCATGTGGCAACGCCATACCTGCATCCGTATGTAGCGACATGGGCGTCATCAATCGTGAGTGCAAGTGACTTAGCGAGCTGATGTCCAGATCAGCAGTCACACTCCAACTTCGGAATAGATTAGCACCAAGCTCAGATTCTGTAGTAGCATTGGTTCCAGCATCCACTTTCACGATGCTGCCTCTACGTGTGGCTGGAGCACTTGAAGCTTTTTGCCTTGGCCAGTCTGATTCAAAACCAAGGTTATCGAAGTTGCTGTCGTTTGAAAGGGACCAGAATGGGTTGGAGCGCAACGCGGTTGTATGTCCGGTCGAAGTGTTGCTGCTGCCGACACAGGGCAACATGGAAGTGTTGTCGGAATAGTTTTCAGAAACCTCGATACTACTGGCCAGGGTGAGGTTATACCGCATGGGTGAACAATTATGGGTACTTGCGAGGGGGTACAAGTGTGTAGGCGTGTTGTACAGTTTGCTGGCGTGGAACCGCGAAATACTACTCGGCAGACTCAACGAATCACTGGTACTATCCGAGTAACTCGAGTGCGAAGATGATGGCTGTGTGTTGCCGTTCTGGTGGCAATTTTGAAAATGATTTATCCTGACAGGAAAGCTTAGCTCTGGATAGGTTGTTATTGAAGATAGTTCAATAGCTTCAAATGAAGGATGTGGTTTTGGTGTAGGAGGATATGGTGTGCGTGGGTTACTGTTGGTGAATGACGACACGTGTGTCATACCTTCCAACTCAACATGAGGAATACACACACTTACATCGGAACTCCTGTCGAACTCCGTGGTAGGAGTGTTGTGGTTAGGAAAGAATGGAGAATTATCCGGACTGTATCCATTGATGAATTGATTTCCTATCAGTTTTCCTGGGGCCGAGAAGTACGGATTTTCGTATCCAAATCTGTCTTTCATACTGGTGTTTTTCACGGACTGTGACGTCAGCCATGAAGTGTTGTTGAAAGAAAACTCTTGAATATCCTTTGAATTATGACAAACACCTCTTGACACTTTTCCGTTTGTTGCTCCAACTTCATCAATAGTTGAAAGCTTTTGGGATAGAGATCCAGCGATTCGTCCTTGGATTGACGCCACTGACTTGTCACTTCCAATTGGTGTGATACTGATTTTTTCGTACATGCTTGAATCGTGTGAACGCAATGATTTCATAGAACGACCCGAATCTCTTGCAAACGTAGCGCGGCGGATGTTTTTGGAAGTTGAATCAAAATTTGGATTGAATGGTTCAGATGTACCCTGGTTTGCCAAGATCTCACGCATGCGCCGTTGATCCCTTTTGGAATGCCAATAAAGGCATGATGCCACCACTAACAAGACTAACCCAATTAACACGATAGGGATAATAATGCTCCAGTTGATGTCGCTGTTGACGTACTCAATGTACCGCGGTACGTTGTTGTTTGGTGCGAATGTTGATGTTGCTCCATGTCCAGAGTTATGCACAAACACGACTTCAACTGTTGCCAAACCACCTACCTTTTCACTTTGTTTATGATCAGATTGAATGTGGTTTAATGTAACATGCTGGGTGGACATATCTGCATTCCTCTCACTGGATAAACACCAGACTAAATTACGAGAACGTAAACGTATTTTCTACTTCTCACACTTGTAACAAGTAATGTTACACTCTTGAAAATCGAACATTTTCTTGAGCAGTTTCATTGCGTTCTGCACACTGCTCGATGACAAATAACACTGCCAGGCATTCACCTCATACACGCACTCACTGCACGTGCTTAAAACCGGTCAGACTGATTTGCTTTTGTTCTCAGTCAGGATAACATAATTGTCAGCTTGGACAAAGACAAGTTTTGTTATTCACAATGAAATTGTTAATCAATCGGTGTTTACATCTAACGACGGTCAACTTAACATCGGGAAAATATATCTAGAAACATATATACATGTAAATTACATTATGATGTTTGCATGTCCACACATATTATGTATAAAAGTTTCAGAGTTTTTGTTGTTGTAACAAGCCGTGTAAACTATAGTATTTAAGTAGTTATGAATAATGAAATATGCAGTAGAGTATGAAGCTGGGTGGGGCACTTAACAGATGTTTGGTCTAAAATGATATACCACCAGTAATATGGATCATTGTTTGGGACAGGAAAAAACTGGTCTCCTGAATAAGGTCGATAATTAATACTTACAAATCAATTATCGTTCAATTTATGTTTACAGAATGATAATACAAAACAAATATTGCTTGTTTCGAAAGAATACTGACAACAAAGATTGAAATAAAAGTAATGTTTTTAACAAAAATATACATGTAAACCTCAGATACCAGTTTTTTTTAATAAGTTGTCGACTTCAAATGTACGACTAAAATGTTGTCCTGGACCTGTCTTTTCATTCAGCTATCAGTGATGTCAATGACGTCCATTCATTTACAATAAGAAGTACACATACACTCAACTACACATGTACCACTTTAAAAAAAATATGATTTCAGCTATATGGGCCATTTCTGTTATTGATTCGATGGGACAAACGGTTATACTATGCGTTTAAACCGGGATTCTTTTATATGTCACAATTATTAATGTTCTGGTGATTTCCGCTGATCGTTCCTAGTAGATGCATCAGCCTGCCGCCTTCCCCACAAACTTGACACTGGGTCACACCTGTTGATGGTGGACAGTAGTCAAGTTCACCAAGCTAAATGTTCAGCTACCTCAGTAATTACATATAATCATAGTTTGTGACCAGATGCTGCACTTGATCAAAATTGCAGAAATGCAATGAAAAATGGAGTAGAAATATACTTGATTAACATATTGAATATATAGCCAAATATGCTTTTGAGTAGAGCGAAAAATTAAAATATAATTTATTACAATAAAAATAATTAATGTTTCTGAGAAAATGTTTGAAGTACATTGTATGCTGCAGATATCAAAAGTTAATTATAACCAAACATAATTATGCTAAACGTATTCATACCGGTGAAACATATCACAAACCCCCAAACTTCCACGGCCTGATATAATTAATATGGCTTAGCTTTTAACTCCACATACACATCAAGAATACTGTGTGCCGAATGTCTGTTTTCTGCATACGCACTATCGAAAGAAAAAGTAAAGTTTGTTTTATTTAACGACGCCACTAGCAACACCGATTATAAATCAGCAGATATTGGATGTCAAACACATGGTCACAGAGGAAACCCGCTGTCGCCGTTTAATGGGCTATTCTTACCGAAAAACAGCAAGGGGTCTTTTATTTGCACTATCCCATACACAGGATAGAACACAACATGGAATTTGATAAACCAGTCTTGTACCACTGGCTGGAATGGAAAATAGCCCATATAATGCTTTGCGCTGTAGAGGATCAAGGCAGCCCTCTACCCATCCCGCCACAGGCAGACTTTCTACCTCTAGACTACTTCCCGCTCCCCTATTGAAAGAAGACAACTCATGGTTGAAAATGATAATTTCACTGTATTTATCTAATCACACAAATGATAGAGGTTGGCACAAGCAACATTTATCTGATATGACAGATGCCCCTTAATACATTCACTGCATAGCATCTTATAATACACATAGACAAACAATACACCACTAGCTAGTTGTCATAAATAAACTGTACAGGACACCATACATGTAATACAAGTATAGACAAACAGATACTGTCATCAAATTCAAATGGTTAATTCAACAGGTGTATCAAATGAAAACAATTAATTTTTTACTCCATTAGCCAGTAGCAGACATAGTTTATCAACGTTTGATTCACATGTAAGGTAAATGGAAATAGATGCCAAAAACGATTAAAACATTATTATTATTATTACCGGTAGTCATGTAATCATTTTACCAATGTCAAAATCAATGTTGAAATTAATATGTATGACCATGATACACATGCTTGAACCTTAATTGGATATAAGCATGTAAATCAGTTATAACTAACTACATTGTATAGTGCTGATCAAACTTGACAAACAATTTTAATTTTCTGGATTGCTTTGACAGTAAAAATGTTTGATATGAGGTCAAATGAAATAATATAAATTTAAATCACAATAAATGGCATTATTATGAAGACAGACTGGTAGTCACACTCTGTATTGTATGTACATGTATAGCGTTATCACCACAGATACAACTACTACTTATCATGATGTTTAACAATTTACACTATATGCTCCAAGACGGATTGTAATGTTGTGATAAAACAAACATACATTTGAAAGAATTGAATGTTGTATTATTTGCAAAGCTCTTATTTTAAAATGTTTCAAATTTTTATTTATTATTTTCTATATAATAACAATAAAATACTGCATACATTGCAATAGACTTTTACACTTATATAACTTTGATACGTTTACATAGTCAATAAATATTATAGATTGAAATATTAAATTTTTAAAAGATACAATATTGACAAAATAGCTCAACAAGAAATATTTAATGAAATGCCTGCAAGCAACATATTATATGAATATTTTCTAACATTCCATTTTCCCTTTTAATAATAAATTGATATACATGTCACAATATTAACAACATATAAATGATTAAAACACATTTCATTTTTAACAAGAACCAATAATTCCTTAAAATGTTAATATAATAATAAAGGTGGTAAATATTAATTGTGTGCTAGTTTGTAAATGAAGATGTTAAAAATCGTCAAATGTTCATAATACTTTTATGTAACATTTTCAAAATAACCCTATGAACGTCGTCATGTTGAAAGTTTGCATATTTACATAATAGACACCAGCAGATTGCTGAATTTCTGCAGATACACAAACATGTATACTTTAATGATTTTCTGAATGTATTTTTGCAAATTAATTTTATAAATAGCATAATTAAATAGCAATTTTGGAAAAAATTTAAGGTCAATACATTATCGATACATTGCTGATTATGTCATTACTAATACAAACAGTACCGGTATGCAGATTTCAATCAATATATAATACAATTACTTCACACACAAATAAAAACAATTAAGTTATCTTTGACATCTATGTTTATACATTACTTACGGATTTGTTCTGTCTATGATATGTTAACATGGCATAGAGATTATTTATAAGAGTATAATTTGATAAAGTGCATTGCATTGCAGACGCAACAGATGTGATATGAGCGAACATTGCACTGTAACGTTGAAGAAACCAGACACAAGTACACACTATTATAATCATGACAGTCAGAATGGGTTCAAGCATGGACAATTCTGCTAGTAAAAGATAAGTTTGTTGATTTAATGACACCACTGGAGAACATTGGTTATTAATCAGCGGTTATTGGATGTCAAAACGCAGTCATAAAGGAAACCTGCTGCTGCCACATAGGATACTGTTCTTCGAATAACAGCAAGTTATCTTTTCTGTGCACTTTTCCACAGACAGGATAGCAAACACCACAACCTTTGATAGACCATTCGTGGATCACTGGTTGGAATGAGAAATAACTCAACAGGTCCACTGTAGAGGATCGATCCATTGACCTATCAAACATCAGGAGTATGCTATACTGATGAGGTAAAAGTAAAGTAAAGTTTGTTTTATTTAACGACGCCATTAGAAACACATCGATTATTAATCAGCGGTTATTGAACGTCAGACGCATGGTTATATTGACACATGGTCACAGAGGAAACCCACTGCTGCCACCATAGGCTACTCTTCTACAAATGACAGCAAGGGGTCTTTTATGTGCACTTTCCCACTGATGAGGTATGCTCCTCTCCACTCTGCTAGTAGATACGCATTTACATTATTTTAAAACAAAAAGCAGATGTTGGACAATAAATAGACCACGCACCAAGAAATTAATGCAATGCTTAGGGAACTTGTTATGAAATCAAATCACATTGGAAAATCACCATTTGAAGATTTAAAAAAAAATTATGAGTAATAAACAAAATACTATATATTCTAATATGGTACCAGATTTATGAATAAACTAACAATATGCAGCAAATGCAGACTTTAAAAGCCTTTGTTTATATTAACACAGAGACAAAAGAATACTATATATGTATATACAAAACCATATACCGGGTACATGCTTTTCGGTGGTAACAGAGAGAATTACATTTTGTTATAAATATATTTTTAAAACAATCTTTAAAATATTATTCATATGCAGTGGATATATTCATTGAACAAAGATAAAGATAGGTTTGTAAAAACTGTTAATATATTTTATCATTAAATTGAACAAAATAAACAATGATGTCATAAGTGTTGAAGATCGACTAGTGTGCATGCGTAGAAGCCATTTCCTGTTAGTGTGTCGCTATTTTATAATACGATATATACGGTTTGATTAATTTAGCAATAACATAGAAACCTTCACTCATGTTGATTAATAAAAATGGGTGTTTTTAAATGGTCTTTGTTATAGATTTTTAGGCAGTTGTAGTGAGCCAAACAATTAAATACAGTTCTGTATTTAAAATATTGCCGTCTTTCCTCAGCAATGTTTTTGGTACTAAATTTGGTACAAAATGGCTTCAGATGTTTATTAATTCAGTTGATGGTACCAATTCATAATGCTAACATTAAGAATTGGTGATGTCGTAGATGATTTAGTGTTTAACATCAGTAAACAAAAATTACTAGAAAATTATCTATAGAACTTTAACACAGAATTCTTTACAACTTCTATCAACAATGAATATTGTTTTGAATTACTAGAAAAGAAGCACAAATATAATACTCAATAAGTTGTTTGTAAAATATTGTTTAAAACAAAGCTTTGAGAACAATGTCCACACGAATTTCAATTACTAGTGTCTGGTACTCTTAAAACATCCAACACGACAAGATAAAGACAACTGGTAACATTTAAAACAGAGATACTCTGAAAACCCTATGTACATATTTTACACTACACTACATTATACGATTACAATGTATATACAAACATAATAAGTGTACGATATATTTGAGATGATATGCTATACAAAGATATATTATATATAAACACCACATGTGAATTTGAAAACTACAACACAGTTTTTCACTATACATCACATTTGAGAGAAGGAATGTTGCATGCGTGGTATTAAAATAAAACATACATAAGAAAGGTAAAGGTCACAAATAAGGCAAACTTATAGAGAGAAAACAACGGGTAATAACCTTACTTTACTGGTTCTCGTGTTCACTCTGGTCATATTTACTAGTACACCGTACTGAGATTTATGACAAACCAAATTGTTTAAAAGAAAACTCCATTTAATATTATTACTTATAAATCTCAATAGCTTCTCACTTGGCATTTATAACCATTAAAGCACAACGACCAAAACAAATTATGTCAGTTTGGATCCACTTATTGTGGATTGTTATCAATTTAACTGTCTTGTAGATTGACAACTTTTCATTTTCATAGAACATAATGATACATTAACTACATAATCAATAAATTTGAAGCCGATATTAACACATTACATTTTAAGAGTGCACCGAGATAGGATTTGCAGCAGTACTTGTAATAGGCAATAACAAAAATGGTTTGGGACTTTGAAATTGTTAAAAGAAATAAATGTAAAACAAATGTGTGTCTGGTTTACTTTACAACATAAGAACTTTATTATTCATCCGGCAACATTCGTGACTGTAAATGTTCAAGATTTTCAATTCGCTATATAATTTTTGCATAGCAAAATAAAAAAATAGTAATTATTTGCGTGGTTGTAATATTTGCAATTAAATTACAGATGTAAAAAGCGATAATTAAATAATGCGAATAACACCTGTTTCACAGTTTACTGAATGTAATCTATACTATGTATAGCGTTTGATGAAATAAACCAAAAAGTTCCTGTTTCCTGTGGGATAACGTAATTTGCATTAATTTCTCTCTCATGTTAATTTTGTATGTTCCAGAATTTGTCGAATGATATCAAGTTATCAGAAAACAACATACATAATATTATGCAAGTGTTGCATAGACAACAATGGATTTGAACTAAACACTTTTACATTAGGTATCTGACACCGATTCAACAACCGTATATACATACATGCCAAAAATCATTCGATGTCCAGCTTTGTTTATGGCTTCACACCAAGACTGAGGCATTACAGTCGAGACCATTAAGTAGTAACAAATGCACACAAAGAATCATTAATACATGTATCAATAAAGTACACATACAATTACTACAGCACCACATTTTCTAAAAATAAATAGTCACGTCTAATGCAGCAGCCACCTAGAGTAACCAGCCACCTGTATTATATAAAGCTATCACTTATTTTAATAAATTACCTGTTTTAAGAGGCTACCTTGTGACTACAAACCAACTAATCCGAGAAGATTACTATAAATTGACATATACTAAGCAATTACCTGACTAAATATGTCACATTTTGATGCTATCTTGGATAGACACTTAATATTACTGATTTTATATAATTATTAACTTTTACATGTAGTTACAGTTTGAATGTTTAACGACACAACTGGAACATATTGATTATTAATAACTGGTTATAGGATGTCAAACGCATGGTGATAATCGACACTTGCTCACAGAGGAAACCTGCTGCCACAACATGGGCTACTCTTCTTTAAATAACAGCAAGGGATCTTTTATGTGCACAAACAGGACAGTACACATCACAGCTTTTGATGGACCAGTCGTGGATCACTGGTTGGAACAGCAAATAATCCAACAGTTCCACTGATGGGGATCGATCCATCAAACCTTAGAACATCAGAGCGACGCTCTTATGCTGAGCTACAAATGTATGCCCGTGAATTAACTTTTAAATGAAATGTGATATTTTACCATGATATAGTGGTTTGAAGAGAACAGATATGCAATTATGGAAAACATTGTGTCAAAGTAGCCTCTATCATCTATTATTTACGTTTCTTTATTTTCTGCAAGCCACAAAATTTAGGGTGGGTTGGAACATGGAACTACCCCGATCACTCAAGTTTTAAGTATGTGAATGATTGATTATTTTCAATTTATTTTGTAAAACTTTTGAGAGCAAGGAAAAATACTTCATTTTTGGACTGGCTGGAATTTGGGATTGTTTCTAAAAAACACAAATTAAAATTTGGCGGAAACATGATTATATGAAATCTGTTTTATAAAGTTATTTTGTGACACAATTCATACATATTTGGATGGCATCCTTCAATATTCAATAATTTCAAAGCTAAGCAGTATCACAGCCATACTTGAATTGAATACAGCATGAGTATGAAGTAAACACAAGTAGACATGTAGGAGAAAACTAAACACTTGACAAATAATCTTCCTTGGACACAGCTGTACATGTACAATCATAATTCAAGGAATAACAAATTAAAGATAATTATCAGCCCGTAATAGTGTGACATAGAGGACAACATATTCCAAAGTGAGGAACAAAAAAAATTATAATAATGAAAGGATAATCTTGATTAAGAAAATAAGTAATCCGAAGGCAAGTCTGTAAATACACAGTAACACTGGCTATAAAGATCACCTTTATATAGAGGACACTTGTGTAAGTAAATGCATGTAATTCAAGCCACACGTTCATAAAAACCACTTCTGTATGTTCATTACGTGGCTTTATGTAATGGTTTGACTGAATAGCACAATAAAAAAAAAATTCGTTTACATAATTGGTGTGAAGTGTGCAGAGGCAGGCACTGATAAGATATATATGTAAATTTACTATCAGAGCACAAAAAGCCTGGTTTAGGAAAATGTTATATTTAACTGAATTAATACTGTCTGCATTACCCCTGACAATAGAGTCTGATGTTATTTTCATCAATTGATGCAAAACAAAAAAACAAAAATGATTTTTAACAAATCACTGTAAATAATAAATTGGAACCATAAACTGGACATGGTTCAATTGCAACTGATCACAGGGAAGGCCGATACATGTCTATTATTGCTTCCAATCATGTCAGGAATTCTTCTCCGTTCATTCTTCATCTGAACAAATCTGAAAGTTAAATGAGTGTGGTGAGATTACTGTATTTAAAGTATGTATTACACAATTAAATTAATAAACGTACCTGTAATTATGGTAACACTAAATTAGATTTGAGGTAAAATCTATTATTCAAGGTTGGGTAAATGTTATGCCCAGCTGTCGGAGTGCGAGACTTTGTTCCTTGGCTTATACTTTGATTTAACATAGTAATAGCCTGACAGCGACATGTCTATCACAGCTGGGTGTTCTTTTTGTTAATGCGGAGTAGTTTTTTCAATGTCAAACTCATGAAACTTTACACTAAGAGTTGCATCCCTTCAACTTTTATGTATACATATCCTTTTTTAAGTTTTTCTTATTCAACACAAAGGCTTAATTAAGCTTACAAGAAGACTGATTTAAGCTAGGCTAATAAAAATGATTTACGCTCAAGTTATTGAAATTGACAATGACCATTATATTACACAATGTTTTTTAGCTGTACGTAAATTGCACAAATAAGACAAAAGACAAACCTATCAGGTACTATCTGTGATTCCTAATGCTTTAGCAAATTCAGCTTTAGAATACAATCCATCATTGTTTGCATCAAATGGCTTAAGGTCTTCTTCAGATGGAGCTGCAGGTCCAAGAAAGTCAGGCAAGTCTCTGGCACGAACTAAACCATCACCATTCCTATCCCAGCGGTAGAAGTACATGTCTAGTTCTAAAAAAACACAAACATACAATAAGCAGGGCTCACTCTGGGAAGTATTTTCTTTTAGCCAATTTTCCTAAAATCGTGGTACTTTTCAGGAAAATAGTTTAAAAAAAGCTAATTTGAAAAAAATATTGTTAGCAATTTACCAAAATTTGTAGCCAAACTTTAAGAAAATTAGTCATTGGCTAATTTGGCTACCTACAGGGTGAGCCCTGCATAAGGGGGCTTGCATGCATCAGTGACCCAGAGATCTACACCAGCGGGAGCTCAGCTCCAGTCAGGGCCACCCAAGCTGATCTGTCAATAGATAGAAGTGAGACAAAGCTGGATAAAAGTTGAGGTAACCCTAACAGAAATCTTGAGTTCTGCTGTATGAGGTATTGGACCATTATGACACCCTGTTTAACAAACCACAATATCATGTATCTACAGCTATCACGACTACGCATCTAGACAAACATGACGTTATTGGTGCTCCCCGTCTATTAACAAGTGAACGAAAAAGAAAGAAAGTCTGTTTAATATTAATACATTGCCAGAATTCTCTCAAAACCAAACCTTTCTCACGGTCCCATGAATTTCGCATCTTTTAACATTAAAGTTTACCCCTGAAAACCGAACACCTCTCTAAACTGAACATCGGATGAATAATCCTGTCCCACTGTGTTTATGTAATGTAAATCGTACCTCGGGAAACTAAATGATAATAGTAATATCAATTATTATGGTGCCACCGATTGCTCAAAATATCACCGTAGCCGATTATAGGCCTACTGATTACAAACACAGACAGCTGCTAATGCAGCATGCGTGAGTTTGTCTGTTAGAGGCGCATTTAACACGCTTTCTTGGTTTCGTGGGTGTATGGGGCTTCACTGTACAATATTTTCCATTTATATATACATCATATTTTCAGTGCTTAAAAAACAGCGAGTATCCATCCAGAAGGTTTAACAAAATATGAACTGTAGATGTACATACTCTGCAAGTTATCAATGGTTCCTCCGCTAGGTAAAACGATTGCAATTATGTTCAATTCAGGCTGCGACGAAGTTAGAAT
>JAULBR010093405.1:0-12042 GCA_032355825.1 Melanodrymia aurantiaca
GCTAACAGTGCCACTAGAGCTTGGCTAACAGTGCCACTAGAGCTTGGCTAACAGTGCCACTAGAGCTTGGCTAACAGTGTCACTAGAGCTTGGCTAACAATGCCACTAGAGCTTGGCTAACAGTGCCAATACAGCTTGGCTAACAGTGCCAATAGAGCTTGGCTAACAGTGCCACTAGAACTTGGCTAACAGTGCCACTAGAGCTAGGCTAACAGTGCCAATAGAGCTTGGCTAACAGTGCCAATAGAGCTTGGCTAACAGTGCCACTAGAGCTTGGCTAACAGTGCCACTAGAGCTTGGCTAACAGTGCCACTAGAGCTTGGCTAACAATGCCACTAGAGCTTGGCTAACAATGCCACTAGAGCTTGGCTAACAGTGCCAATACAGCTTGGCTAACAGTGCCACTAGAACTTGGCTAACAGTGCCACTAGAGCTTGGCTAACAGTGCCAATAGAGCTTGGCTAACAGTGCCACTAGAACTTGGCTAACAGTGCCAATAGAGCTTGGCTAACAGTGCCAATAGAGCTTGGCTAACAGTGCCAATAGAGCTTGGCTAACAGTGCCAATAGAGCCTGGTCTGTGGTTTTTGTAACATCAACAATTCATCTTAGTTTTTGTTTGTCTAACATCACCAATTCATCCTATGTATTGTTTGTGTAACATCACCAATTCATCCTAGTTATTGTTTTTGTTACATCACCAATTCAGCCTAGTTATTGTTTTTGTTACATCACCAATTCAGCCTAGTTACATGTAGTTGTTTTCATATTTTGTATACCAGATACAAAACATGAAATAGGATAATGATTTGAATAAATGGATTAAATTGAAACAAATTGGTAAATAAAATAATTAATAAATGCTCTAATTAATATAATGATCATTAATAAATATAGCAGACAAATTTAAAGTCGATTGCAGAACATTTTGAAATAGCCCATTTTAGCTTACTCCCATGCAACCTGACCAAAGCATTACATTTAGCTATTATAGTCATCACCAAACTTTTCCTGATCATGTCTAGCAGTCGGAAATTAAGTAGACATTGATTACATGATGTCTGTGACAGACTTTTATCCACTGGCAACTTCTTATCCCTGATTACACAGGCACAAGACTTAATTAGTTTTCTTCAAAGATGTCCGCATGATTTCCCCTTCTTATGACCAGAAAAGTGTGTGACGATGCATTTATCCAGACAGACTGCGCAAAGGTCACAGTGAAGCTGTAACAGTTCTTCCTTTAATATAATATACAATATTCAATTCAGCAGATTAAAACTCTGAAGCCACTGTATTTCAGCTTTCAAGCTTATGCACTATCTGGTATTTATAATCAAACAAAGATTAGACTTATCTTGATTTTATTAAAAATTTATAATTATTATTAGTTTTTTTGGTGGTAATAATGCAATATGGCTTATTTTCTGTTTATTACAGGTTAAATAAAGAAACTGTACAATTTTAAGATTCTATTTTAAAAAATCAATTGCTGAAAAGATTTCCAAAAGATCCTCAAATAGTTTTAATCAGTGGAGTTCTTAACATAGTCATATGCAAAATTAAGTGTCTCTTTTCCCTGTGTAACTTACATAATTATAGTCATTACAGATTGAAAACCAAACCATTCCATGATACATGATACCCTCAAAGGAGAGAAATTTAATATACCTGGTACTCAAGTCCTAGTTTGTTGGGTTTATAACCATTTAATTCAAATTCTTTCAGGCGAAACAAACCAAATTTTAATTATTGGTAACTGAAGAATGTTCCAATATCTGTCTTGTACTACATCATCTACAGCATTATCATCTACAATGATACTGTATATTTTATTAAATGATGTTTATCATCTAAAATGATACTGTTTATCATCTAAAATGATTTTGCATATCAAATAAAATGATAATTATAAGGTCTATAAGTTTAACATATTGAACAGACAGAAGTTTTTAAAAAGATAATCGTCTATTTATTATGCAAATATATAAATATTTCCCAGACTTTCTCCAACAAAGAAAACCAATTAACACTGTCCACAATGTCTGTCACAGATGGTCAAATCCTTTTATGATTAATAAAACACTTGGGACATTAAACCACCTCTTTGACGAGAAGTGACAGTGATGCTTGTAAATATTGTAGTCACACCATTGTGTTAGCATTAAAACAAAAATTAAGACTCCTTGCTATTCGGTGTCCACAGCAGTGTCCAGTTATTAGGTATTGATTTTAACAAGTGTGCTCCCTTAGACCTGACCAGCGGTCAATCCCCAGCTTAGGAGGAAATCGTAGTGTTTGTGAATATTGAAAGGCCTTGTTGGACAGGATGTCTGTCTGAGGAACAATACTAATTGGAATCTCTCAAATTTTCTGACTGAATAGATAGTCGGATGATGGCATTTACCATGGAATCTGTATTAATATCTAGAGCCTATATATCACTTTGAAGTGAAGCTTTTCAGTGCTGAGTCAATCAGTTGTGTTTACACTGTTACAAGACAGCCTTCATTTGCAGTGATCGAATTCAGATGTTTCTAACAGATACGTGAAGCTTACTTTTAGTGAATAACAGTTCTAAGTCCAAGCTAATTGACAATGGCACAATATCAGTTTGAGGTAGAGATGTTTTCAAATGATGTGAAGTAAAACTAGTTAATAAGAGACTTTAAGCTAAAATTGCATATATAGACAATACCGTCAGACAAATCGGTATGAGAAAAAACTCCACTAATAATAATGGCATTATCCTGACAATGGATATAAAAAGTGACAGATAACACCAGACAATTGTCAAAGTGCAAATAATTATTCCAATATCAATGTCTAACTTCCCTGACATAAGAGATAAACTAAACGAAATAATTTTTTTATATTAATAAAAATAATAATTTGGAAGGTCTACTGACAAGAAAAGGAGAAGATATTAAAAAATGATCATGTATCCTGTCATGTTCAGTTATTGGAATTTGCTATAGATTAGATATAGAGAAAACATACATGAGTGGCTTTTGGAAACAATTTATTTTACGAGATGTTTAAAATTGCTTGTAAAACTTGTTTTTTTATTATTAAATGCAAATTATTATGATACAGCCAGTGTGACAAAAAGTGGAATGAAATTTTTTGATAATCATGCCATTTTAAATATTTCTATCAATCCTTCGTGCATCTGGTAAAATTTGTCGATATAGTTGAACTTTAATGGTTTTCATGTCTTCATTCATCTATTGGATGTTTTAGCAGAATCTCAACTTGAGGGTATGCTCTCTCTCTCTCTTGAAGGTAGCAGTTCCCACAATAAGTCAACATTTCTCGATGAATGACACCACCGTAACAACAAAGCATTTTTGCTAACCACCAGACCACTACATGGAGAAAAGATGTACCGGAGAAACATTTGTTATTATCGCTTGCATCATTGCAAATCAAATATTGTGATAAATGTGCAATGAAGCTTTGCCATTAGCTTCTTACATAAACACTGCATAGTCTTGCATAACTACACATGTCAAATAAATACTATTAATATATAGTTTTATGTCTCTCTTTACCGCAACTGGAGGCTATATGGACCACGCATCAATGACAAACACTCATTACAAACATCATTGGGTATGATATGAATAAACAGACTAATGAACTGAAATGTAAACTGGTAGAACACGATATAACCAGAGAAAGTGCACGGCCTGTTACCAAGGCAGTAGTCAAGTAGAACCTTTCTTTTCATCACAAGACTTTTATCTACTGCATCTGACTTTGGGAAATTTACAGATAATTTCAATGTACATGCAATTGGGTATTTTCGGTTGAACTTGAAAATAGAAATAGGATTTATTTTACCAATAAAACTAATCATAATCTTAATCATACACATGATATAATTATGACCCATTAAATTCAAAATGGGAATTTTCTCTTTAAAATTCAAACCCAGACTTTTGAATTCTAAAAACAATAAACAAATGCCTGATATTACTGCAGTCACATAGGCTAGTCTTTTAAGTTCACTTATCCATAGGCTGGATAGCAAACAACCATGCCTTCGAGTCATAGAACAAGAAATAATCCAATGGGTCCACTGGCGAGGATTGATCTTTCGACCTCTCAAACTTCAGGCATGTACTGAGCTACATCCCCCAGCCCCCAACAGGAAGGGAGGTCAACTTAAAGAACCTACTGATCGTGAATTGGGTTGATACACAACATCAGTTAGCTATCCACAGTCAAGATACCATGTCCTCAGAATGACAGGCTGATAGGCTGGCAAGTGAGTTTATGACATGTCTACAAACATGTGTACTAAAATGAGTCAGTAGAATATAATTTATAATAATTTTCAAAATAGAAATACTATCACTTCACACGTTCCAACAAGTAATAGAAATGGTAGAGCTTGGGAATGTCTGGCCACTTTCATTTGACATTTGGTTTCCGTGATGGGCACAACTTGACATATACCAATTATCATAGCAATACAAGTTTAACTTCAATTTGCTACTCCGCAACATCAGAGACTGTATAGTAATACTGCAAACGCCACTGATGGATAAATGTGACACACAAATAAGGGTCATTTTGGAGAATTTTGTTAAAACAATTTTAATAGAAAACTAAGTTCCTGGGAAGTGGTCGAGTAACCAGATACTGATAACTATATATAATATACAAGAGCTTTCGAAATACAACACTGTAATAACCTGAAATGGTTGGTACCGCGATATTATATATAATTAAGAATAATTAAACATGGGTTAAGGTGTCAAGACATTGAAGTCAGACTTATTCTGTCAGTTTAGGCTGACATAAATAGTACAGGATACATAATTTGAGCATCCTGTTATAACTAATGATGACTGTATATTTAACAGTTGGATTTTACATAAACTCCTTTTAAAAAATATTCCTTTAAAGTTCACAACTTTATACTAAAAAGACATAAACACTAAAATAATGGTATATGAGTTAAAATGTTCCATCAAGTAACCAGAAAGCAAACTGCAAAATCCACATTTGTTGGCGACTTTTAGCACATATTTACTTCAATCCAAGTTTTAGCCACAGGAGGCTACAATGCTTCCTCGCAAATAAGCCAATTAAAAATTGAATCCATCATGGTTAAATCTGATTTTTCCATTTGATCAAGAGGCAACATGACTATGTCAGCTGGCCTAGTCTGAGGGGGCGACTAGCTGGCGCTTACAAACTTTTCAGCATCATTGCACACCAGAGTCTCACCGATATCTCAGCAGCTATCCACAGCCAGTTCTAACACGTAGACCTCAAGTCTATTAAGGTGTGCCCCCGTCTATCAAAATCTATCAATTTTTATAAAATAGACATTTTCATCTCTGGCAGTTCAATACTAAAATGCTAAAATTAGTATCTTGTGCTGCAAAGCAATTAATTATTCTGGCCATCATTCATACTTGTTTTGGAATGCCATTTTTCACATAAAATTGAACGTTAATGCGTCAGATTTATTTAAATAGTTATAAAAATCAACAATACTTCTGTAAAAACTGATTAATGTTATAAAGAAGTATTTATAAAAGAATTTGGATGAATGAATAAGTCAGGCAAAACTTCTTTGTTGACTAAATCACAAATAAGTAATTGTTCCGACATCATTCTACAATTCTCAGCATGTATTATTCAAATTAAAGTCTTATACTTTACAATCCGATTCCCTCTCCAGCTGAAATGTGAAGTTTTCAATAGTAATTAGACCAAGAATGGAGAGTGTCTAGTTACATTTTTGTAACTCCATCACAATAATTTACATTTCGTAATTGAATTATTTTATAATGACAAACAAGTTGTTTTTGCATAGAAAACATTTTAGAGCAATGTCAGATTCTGGATTTGAACCAGAGTCGGAAGTAATGTTTCTCATAGGGGACAAGGACAAGTAAGTTTTGAAGAAAATCTTGTAGACAACTCGTAAAAGTTGATTATTAAATCCAGGATTTACCTTTTATTATTATTTGTGATTATTCGCTGTTTAGTCTATTTACAAAACACATATAATTCAAAGAATGCAATTTATAAAAATGTTCAGTTTAAGCAAACACTTGACAAGTTGCAAGCTTCACAGTGAAGTGTTTAGCACCATTGTAGAGTGTGCACTTGTCAATGTTGGCAACTCTCCATGATAGAAAGTGTGCTTAGCGACATCATTGGAGCACATTGATTAATTAATAATTAATTGGTTATTGAAAATAAAAATTTAATGTACAAGTAACAACCCAGGACAAACATATATATATTGGCTATAGGGCAGCTACTGGATATCAATGCATGGTTATTTTGACTCATGGTCTTAGAACAAACTTGCTGTAACAACAATTGAACATGGATTACTCTTTTGCAACAGTCTCTTATAGGTTCTTTCCCATGCACAGACAGGATATTGCACACCACAGCCCTTTATGCATGCCATCAGTCATGGACATCCATTGGAATGGGAAGCCCAATCTGTCCTCTGCAGAGGATGGATCCTTCAATCTCACACAGAGTTTGTGTTTAGTAATTTCATGTAATATATAGCAATCTGTTATAATTGTATATAATTGTTTTCTAAACTTATTAAGTAAAATGATGTCTTAATCTACATGAAAAAGGACCGTTTCTTTTCTAACTGACATAATGACAGATTGCATATAAATTGGGTGGCAAAATGTTCTGTCCAATTTCCTTGAAAGTAAAAAATAAACAGTGCCAGTCTGCAGGTGCTATATTCCCTTGTTCTGCAGACCAGGTGTTGAGATTTAACCATACTTGAGTGTACAGACACCAACAGAAAAAAAAACACTAAAAAAACCCAATGATTAATGTGTCGTATAGTAACCAATAGTTGCAGACATCAGTATCCGAATACGTCAATTAGTTTTTTCTAAATCTTGCGAGACGTCGAGACACAATGTCGAGACACAATGACGTCACCTGTATCAATACTTCGATGTGTCAACAGTCTTTGATCAGTGTTATGTTGAAATTGAGCATCAATTATGTACACAATAATTATAGTACATGTACATGTATTTGTTTTTGCATCAATGAAAATAAATCAATTTTCATCAATACCAAATTAAAAGGTACACTAATTAGTTGTGAACAAAATAACATCAAAAAGACAGAAATAAATCTGTTTTACATCCGCCTCCTATATTTATAGATGACAAACTTGTGAGAGTCACATGATAGAAGTAAAGCATAGATTGATAATTATGCAATATCGACAGTGGCAGTAATTATATTTATTTGAAGTTCCTACGAAACTATTTCTTTGAATTCCAATATGGAAATAAATATGGAAGCTGTAGAAGCCCATGAATAGGGCAGCATATTACCTGACCTTTTATAATTATTTCAGTTAAATAACATACTATAAAGTCTAGTTCATTAGTATAGTACATGTATAAGCATGAATACCAGTATATAAAACAATATTCTGACACCCAATAGACAGTCATTTTTTGTGATGGGGTGTCGTTCATCTATTCTTTCATAAAACAATCGATACCAGTAAATAATACTGGATGTCTATAGCCAATTTCACGTAACATCACAGTCTAGTTTACGACTAGTTGTGGACGTAAACGTAAATATCTCACTAAAAGCATTTTTCAAAAATAACTAAGCGTAATTGTATCCAGGAAAGAAATGGTGTCCACGAGCATTTACATCACAAGTGTGCTAGATGAAACTGTCTTCGTAATACCCAAACAGAAATTCTATGAAGACCTATGATGTGTCAGCTAATGGCCATAGTCATATCACTAACTGTTAGAAATCAAAATCTTTCTATTTTCGTACATGACTTGTCGTAAACTAGACCTATAATGCTGAATTTATGTAAAAAGTTGAACATCATAAAATAAACTTGGTCTAGGCAAAATCACACAGAACATAACTGAGTCTGGAAAGGGTTAATATTTGCACATGCAATTAAAACCTGTCTGTACAATACTGAAGCTGAAGTAAATACTGGTAGATATTTGTTTGTAGAGAAGAAATCTATAAATACACATGTTTAATCTTGGATATAGCATACACCTGCACTGTGAATGAATTAAATCAATATTTCCTTAGGGAATTACAATGATTTAAAATTGTGGCTACAAATTAATACAACGAAAAAATTGTTATCAAAATGTTTGTTAATGTCAAAACAGGATGATGGCTTGGGATATGTGTTACCCATGGACAAACAGAAATGGTGCAGTAATTGGGCGACAAGAATTTGCAGAGACATGTCTCACAAACATGACGATTGTCCTTATAGCAGAGCCTCAATTTCAAGCAAACATCGCAAATCATTAGCACATTGGTGATCACACTGGCCTCCCCATCAGAGCTTGCATTAACAACATTAAACATCAACAATATGTATTTGAAATGCCAAGCGAAAACAAATTGCATTAATAGATGTGAAAGTTTTCTATTAAACCAACTTAGAAAATAGTGTTAAAAAGATAACAAAATAACAGAATAATAAAAATATATACAAACACAGGGAATGAGCTCACTCAGTCTGATTAGGTTTTTGCAACCGGGAGAGCTCAGCTATATTTTACGTTAGAGGACATTAATTTGTTTTTCCATTCTATACTTTCTTCGCATTCAATTAATTAAATTTAGGTATTGCATAGAGAGAAACAAAATTATGGTTGTACCATTTTTATTCCAAATGTACAATACTGATAACATTTTCGATTAAAACCATAATAAAATAGATACTAGTTTTTTAGCAAATCTTTTTTTTCAAAACGATCATGGGGATTTGAAATTTCATTTTTTGTATTCTCAGAACACTGGAAATACTTAAATCCAGACATGGTCAAAGGATGACATGTCTGATCTAGAGGTCACCTTTTTTTTTATTAGTGACAACAGATCTTTATACATGTATGTACTTTCTAACATACCAGTCATAGAACAGTGGTTGGAATGGAAAATAAACCAAGTTTCACTGAGGTGGGTCGATCCGTTAACCTCATATACCTCAAATATATGAATTATCGGTGAGGAGATTCGATCGGTCGACCTCAAGCACTGTAATCAGCAAGCAAGATCGTGTTCCGTTAATGAAGAAAGAAGGAAAGAAGGTAAGCCACACAGCGGGAGACAAACTAAGCATGGTGGACACATCAATTCATCTCGCCGCCAGTCACTCTTCTTGATGGAGATCAGAAATGCTCATCACCCCATAATGAGATATGGCTCTGCAGTGCTAGCTGTCTGCCAGAACTGTATATTACTATGCATTTCCAGCAATCACTCACGGATTAGAGATATGGTAGAAAGTTTGATGAAGAAAAATGAAACAGTCTATATTAAAATACCACACATGATGGTCATTCATCATGATAAAATCATACTTCAACTTTATAAAAGTTTATTTGCATATTTACATATCTAATGTCATTAATCATTCAAAAATAAACTAAGATGTATCAACAAAAATATGTTTTGTGTTAATATGTGAACTTATTTGTTTTTCTGTAAATTTGCTGCAGTTATGCTAAATTTCTCATATCAAAATGAGTTACTTTTTGGTTACTTTTTGTGTTACATTTTTCCCTAGCGAAATTTTTTACTTTTTTGCTTTATTATTTTTCCTGTTACTTTCTTTTACATTCCAGTAAAAATAGCCTATGTGGTGGCATCATGTTTCTTCTGAAAACATGTTTCAACATAACCCCTTTACCGTTATTATCAAAGTGCTTTAAACAAACTCACTTTATTAGAAACGTAACCTAGTGATTTGGAATTCCCGATAACATACATGACATAAACTCTGATAAATATTCATATCATTAAAATTTTGACACCTCTCATTGACCTCTGTCAATTTTAAATCTAAGAAAAGCAAGTCTATCCGTAGGAACACAAAACAACTGTCATTACTTTGGCAGGGCACATGTACTGTGAAAGAGGTCCTCGGGGTGATAGGATGTTTGAACAATAGACACGAGCCTGTCCCCTAGTTATACTTTGCATGGCTGCAGATGCGCGATAACTGCTAATTTAGGCATGTGGTCGGATAACAGACCTAATACATTTGCAATTGCCACCCTAAGCACTTTTGTTTCATTAACAGGATTACAGATGGCTGTCAGGCGTCTTTAAACTTTCCCTTCTTTCCAAATATGGAAACGCAAGATGGCTGGCAAGATGTTTTGTCTCAAGGCATTAGTTCCTAACCTATAAAAAAAATCTCTGGTCTTCTTTTTTTTTTTTTTTTTTAGATTTACCAAACAAGATAGGCATAAATGTCCTTATTAAACAAATTTCATTTCCACTGCTTCAACATGACATCTACTGATCATGGTTGTCCCTTTGACCTTGGACAGTACAGATTTAGAAACAACTACCAATATATGTCATAAATTCTGGTTGGATAAATTTGCATTATATTTCTTGATTTAAAACTGCAGTACATGTCCAATAACAAAATCAATGTGTTACAATGGTGCTGTTAAACAAAACAAACTTTACCTTTGTTCTTTTTTAACAATATTTGTTCTTTTAAAACAATAATACAATGGTAGACTCATGCACATAGGCCTATACATAATTCATCAAGCTTCACCAGAACCGTAAAATATGATTTGATACAACTATTATTTGCTGTTAATGGATATAAATTGGATTATTTGTCCATTTGGTCCCGTCTGACAGATGTCAGAAAGATGTGACATTGGTGACCTGTCGTAACACATTGTTGTAATAACTGGAGTTCTGAGATCTGTAATACATGCAAGAGCTGCCGGATAATTATGCAAGCGCACTCCACGTTCGCTTATTATGCAAAGCACTAGAGTTTTGTTTTTTGTCATCCCGTCTCCCAACGTCTGAACGGCTCAATCTCTCTGCTTGGCTGCTCGACCCCGGTGATGCCTCGGTGATGCCTCGGTAATGCCTCGCCTTGCATATTACTCACAGTGGTTCAATGTGGAACAATGCAATCAAAAGTTTTAATCCAATTTCGTGGCATTCGATTAGCACTTCGCTTGAAGTCTGAGTCCCCTCCTACTGATTACAACAGCAATTAACCTCCCCTAGTGGCACTGCAAACTGGAAGGAAAGGGGTTATTATAAATGTCTCACGTAATCAAGACAGATATTTTTAAATGCACAAAGGACACATTTGTTTCGGAGACATGAAATATGGACAGAATAAAATATTTTATAAAAATGTTCCAATACATACAAATAATATGGTACCAGCCCTGGTGGTATAGTGGTTAGACCACTGGCTTTAATGCTGGTACCAGACCCACTTCAAACCCAGTGTGAGCTAGCTAGTGCATTGAAAAGCTCTATGGGGACACAACCACTTGAACCGACCAACTGGTATAACAAAGGCTGTAATTAGTGCCATCCTGTAATGTGAAAGTGCATATAAAATATAAATTGCTGCTTATCAAATGAGTAGCCACATGGTGTGGTGGCAGCAGGTTTCCTCTCTCATACTAATATTAACTTCTGTCCTGTGGGCAGATGGTCAAAGCATCTGGTCTGTATGTCCAGTCCAGCATACTGGAATCATCATTGAAGATAAGCATGTTAGTAAGTTATATACAACAATACAAATATGGTAGTGAATGGACAATTTCTCTTTTAAATTCAAATCGGATTTCATAGTGTATTCTATTGGCAATGCAGTATATTTGTGTTAACATTCTACATTCCAGGGGTGTATTCAACTGCTGTAAAATACATCTTGAAATGCCAGTATGTGGGTCCAGCAAGGTTTCATGCCGTTCAGAGGCAAATATCCCTTGAAGCTGAGCACGTAGTTTACACATTTTGTACGGCCTTTTGGCAACTATAAAAAATTACATCAATACATCAATAAGAATTACATTAATTTTTATATCAAGGCTCATTTTTCGTAAAATTTTACCAGAATCCATTTGCATTCCAGCAAATGTACACGACGGGAATCCACAAGGATCCAATTCTGCATGTGTTTTTTAATAAATGTTATTTCGTGACCGATGCAACTATTTTCATGTGTGAATTGTATATC
>JAULBR010093416.1:0-12040 GCA_032355825.1 Melanodrymia aurantiaca
ATTCTTAAGACACCTCAGGAGGAAACTTAAGACTTAAGTCAAAAACGTCCAAAACTTATGTCTAGGGGTTGTTTTCTCTCGGAACTGAAGTCACAATCAGAGAGACTTAAGTTTTTTCTCGGACTTAAGTCTTATTTCTGACTTAAGTCGCTTGATAAATACCGCCCCTGGTGTTTTGCTACATGTAGGCACAGGACCAGGTTTCTCAAATGACACCCAATAGCTGATGACTAACAGTGTGTTTTCTGTTCGGTGTTGTTTATAATAAATTCCATTTACTTCCAGGCTTCAGCTTGTCGGCCGTCTGGTGGAGAAGTACCCAGCCAGAGTTCCTGACGTTCAGTTGTTTCCACTGCTCAAATGCCTCACACAACTTCTCACCGACTGTAAAAGGTGCAATGATTACCTTTACCTGTTAAAGAGAATCACTCACCATTTTGGTGTGAAAAGTGCGATCACGTGACAATTGAGTCAAGCGGGTTGTACGCAAATTCATTTGCATATAAAAATAAGGAAAACACTTTCCTTGTTTATCTAAGAAATTGCATACATTTAGTATATATGATTATAGACATCAACATAAATTTCAATTTGTTATTACATAACCTACGTAAAATTGTACTGATGGATTTTACTTAAAATTATCGTATTATTGATAAATTTTGATAATGTAAGAGCCTTAAGAGATTCCTGGGGAAAGGAATGTAATGATTGATATCTGTGCATGTTTAATGCTCAATCTAAACTGTCATTAGTCATTTATTGATTCTGTCACAAAACGTATAATCTGAGTTCATAATTAATTTCATGTAACAAATTATAACTATCCATCGATATATAATTATAGGTACACTGGCATCTTGTTGGTCAATGTGTGGCGAAAGGATTGATATCTACCCATCTCTGATCGACTCTTGTTGCATTTCAGAAGTGAAATATTACGTCATCTGTTTACCTGTTTTGAGAAATTAGTCCATGGTTACGAAAGTTTCAGCCACATTCCTGTAACAACTCTTACCACCAGCAAGTCACTGTGGCTAAATATCTGGTCTGCATGTCTTCGGTAAGACTGATTACATTCATTTGGGTATTGAAATACTTAAATATAGTTGCATCTGTTGATAATAACACCATATATTGAAACCCAATAGCCGATATCTTTTTTTTCGTGCTGGGGTGTTGTTAAACACCAACATAATAATAACTCTTGATAATATATATCGGTGAGAGGGTTTTCAATTCAGTTACTCTGAAATTTTGTTTTGTTTTGATCCTTCAAAATGTATTTAAACTTTCCAGCACTTGAATGTGATTTAAATCTCATTTTCCTTTCATATATGCAGTAGCAAAAACAAAAACTGCAATATTTTTGTTTAAACAGTTGAAATCATGAGACCGGTAGTACTGCATATAGGGAAGTCTATTCTGTTTCAATTTTGAAGTGTGCACCCCACCGGGGGTGGAATGGCAATGAGTTAGGAATCGTAAAGTGTACCCCTAAAAAAGAAAAACAGTGTAATTTTTCTACATCTTTTTCTTTCAGAACAATGGGTTCACACCATGCAGAAGTGGAAGAATTCCAACAACCTGGGTTCGGTCTGCTCACGGCCATCATGGAACAGAGACTTGTTACACCAGAGCGCGAAATCTGGAACCTTTTCCTTCCCAGCGTATCACTCCCTACAGAAGCTTCTATCAGATTCCTGGCTACCTTTCTAAGACTGTACGATTTACCTGAAAACTACAAGCCGAACATTCTCGGATCCTGTCTAACACAGGACCACGGCATGTACCCCCTTAGAAGACATCTCTTTGAGTGGTTCATTCCACGAAGAGAACTCTCTGAGGTTTCGTTGAAAAATAGGAACAGGAATAGAATTGATCCAGAGCTAGTCAGCAGAGTCCTGACATCTTTAACTGTGAGAAATCCCAGTTCTGTGTTTGAAACTTACCGATGTGTTACAGCGACGAATGTTTCCGAAGTAGAAAACCTGTACTTACAGACGTCGTGTGATATCAAGTTGAACTTTGAGACTGCTGTTTGTTTATCCACTGATACGCACTGTGTTGATGTTTCGCAGATACCGGTGCTGCTCAAGGTTCTTACTAGTGCATTTGACAGAGAAAGCAAATATTTTGATGATCTTGTGGAACCACAGGTAGCATTGTAATTTACATTGAGTTCTAAATTACATATATTTAAAGGATTCATAGTTAGAAGTACTCTAGTCCCATACTTAGGGTTCGCTACCTGGTTTTTGTTTTAATGCAAAAAGTAGACCAACAATAGCAAAATCCTGTCCATTAATGCACTCATGGTCCATCAATGGTTGTGTGATCGATTGATGGTTGCTCTATTGCTCGATGCTTTAACAATCTATTGATGCTTGTGCTAACGATGGATCCATTGATAGTGCAGTGCAATCTACCAATAGTGAAGATCAATCGATGGTGAATAGCATTTATATCGTATCGCGACCCATGTTTTTTTAAACGTATCATATTGTGATTCCCCATATTGTGGCATGCATTTTGGTTATTGCTGTTGCCTGCTTCTCATATAGTTCAATTAATAAAAGAAAATTTAATGTCTTCATTGACAAGTAGGATACAAAAAGTTATTTTTTTCAGATCATTTACAGCCAAGATTAGGCATACTTTTATATTTTCTTCTCAGCCTTTAAAATAACTTCATTCTTGGTTATTTAAAGGGCATTTCATGGTATTTGTCACGTCCGACACTATATTGTTAGATAATTCAATTGTTAGGAATTTCAATTTGCAGTACAAAAACAATTAAAGAAATCTGATAATATTTGCATTTATTTAAATGAGAAAGAGAAACGATCATGACGGATGTGACAAATACCATGAAATGCCCCTTAAAATAATTATATTTTATACACTGATTTCTTATTTTGCAGCTTCAAAATCTGGAAGATCTTGTATTTACCACTTGTCTCGTGACCAAATGTCTGCAGCAGTTTTTGCATCATAAGCTTGTTACCCCCGATATGATATCGGTTGTTGGACTAGATGGCTGTCTGCAGATCCTCATCAAGAAACTAACGACAGGACTTGCAGGTTTTATTAAGAAGGAGGGTCCCAACCAGTTGCTGTCTTTTGTGGAACTTTTGGACAAGATGTTCGTGTGGAAAGATTCGAAAGGACACAGTACGTTTGTTGTGTCGGAGTTGATAAGAACGTTTATGCCATCGAAGCTGATAGATCAGTTATTTGAAGTGGCGTGTGATAAGGTAACTTAAATTGATTGATCAATTGAAATGTGTATATGTAGGATGGCAATCTTAAATTTGAAATGTTGTTGGATGTTGCTTTTTTGTATATTGTCTCTGACAAAAGAAATATAACAAAGTATTTTTAATTGATCTGAAACCCAAGTCCTCTGTGATATTGCCCTCATTTGACGTGTTTGTGGATTAAATATTCACATCTTATTATTTACCATTTCTCCAGTCTTCAAGCAATACCAGTAGGTATCGATTCACACACAAGTCTAGCTTCGAAAGGAAATCGGGATCATCAGTGGCGAACAGGTCTCGAAATGTGGATGATTTCGGTGATATGGACATTGATTTTGCTGACACATCAGAAAGCACGAAAGAAGAGGACATGTGTTTTAGTGATGATGAGATGCGAGAGAGTCAGGATTCCAATGAAACAACCTCACAACAAGATGGTAACCTTCACCTTTTATTCTAGTTCTATTGCATGAATTGCACGGTACAATTTTGGCGTTACGTAACTTTTTTATTCTCGTATATGTCCTTCAAATGGAGCGAGACATAGTCCAGAGGTAGAGTGTCTGCCTGTGGTGGGATGAGTCTAGAGATAGGTCCTTCACAACGCAGAACATTTTATGAGCTATTTTCCATTCCAGCCAGTGATACATGTACACGACTGGTTTATCAAATTATGTGGTGTGTGCTTTCCTGTCTATTGAAGACATACATGTAGAAACACATGAGCAAATGTTTATAATCTGTTTTTACCATTTTCTGTTCTATTCAAGGACCTGTTTAGGCAGGTTTCATATATTATCTTTCTATTACAGTATGCGCTTGCTTGCTTTCGAGGAATATATTATCTGAATACCAAATACTGCGTCTGGAGTTTATTAAAGTTTTGTGCCACTGTTCTGGGTTTGAAAGATCCAAGTCTCCGTCAGAGATTCCATACAGAGCTGAGCTTCAGAGTACAACCATCAAGAGTAGACTCCAACAGTTACTTGATGATCAACCTTTTAATGCCAGCCGTCCATTTGATCTGCAAATGGTAAGAGTTTCTCAATAGTTACATGGCTGTTAACTGTCCGTCCTGAGATGGATTTCTGTCGTGAGAGAAATTGTGGGTTTTTTTTTGTGTTAAATAAATGGAAAATCGCTCGACCTCATAAAATTTCAGTCACACTTTTTCACTTTTGTTAACAGCCATGTAGT
This sequence comes from Melanodrymia aurantiaca, assembly GCA_032355825.1. NCBI lineage: Eukaryota > Metazoa > Mollusca > Gastropoda > Neomphalida > Peltospiridae > Melanodrymia > Melanodrymia aurantiaca. The sequence goes on from JAULBR010093416.1 coordinate 4,461, forward strand.
TAGTTATAACTTAAGTACGTGTTTATATCCAATGAAAGTTCAAGTGGGTCTGTCATGGTCACGCAGTCCAGTATGATGGAGGAAACGTATAATCAAACCTGTTAGTTAGTTGTAACTTATTAACATGTTTATATCCAATTAAGGTTCAAGTCCAACAAACTACTCCCAAGACATGCACAACAATGCATATTAGCAAAGACAGATTATAATAATTATGATCTATTTGATATTGGACAGATCATTAAATTGTTGATTACAACATGCAGAGATTTGTTACAATTAGTTAGTTAGTTATAACTTATTTCCGAGCTTATATCCAGCTACGGCTAAAGCACGTCTGCCATTGTCACACAGTCCAGCGACCTGGACTGCCTGTCCAGGACAGACATTAGTGTTAGTATGATAGAGGAAATCTGATACTCCTATTTGATAAATCGCAAGAGATCTTTTATACGCACTTTCCCACAGGCAGGACAGTACATACCATGGCCTTCGTTAAACCAGTTATGGACAGTGATTGGTGTCAGTGGAAGTACACATATCCATTGAGCCTTGTGTTGGCACCAATATTGGGATTAAAAATCCCACATACCACGATTGGAATCCGAACCCAATACCTACCAGTCTAAAGCCCGATGAGTTAACCACTGCTGTAAAATTTTACATTTATTTTAACAAGCATACATGTATTAAATGTCCTTTTTTCAGTTGGAAATAATTGTTAAAGAACTAACAACAACCGACCATAATATTACTGAAACAGACTTGAAAAACATGATTTATGCATTACGGTAAGAATACGGAGCAATACTCAACATTTATGCAAGGTCCCTAACACAAAAAGGTTAAAACATTGTGTAGCTACTTTAAGAAGATAATAACATGTGTAACTTGTATCATTCACACACAGATAGTAGACAGAGTGCAGGGTGCAATTTGTTTTTAAAATTGTGAATAGCAGTTTTTCCTACTGGATGGAGAATGGAAAAGCAACTACTGGAATTTGATTAGCATTTTTATAAAATGAGTAAAAATATTGCATCGTGATCGCAAGATTTTGCATCGCTTTTTGCGATGCGAACCCCGGTCATTTTGCAGTCTCGAGTGTTTTTGGTAACTGTTTTTAAGCATGTTATATTCAAGTAACATGTGATGTATTTCTATGAGTGTTTTGCGATTGTTTCAGGCTGGTAGCAAAGACCCAGTGGAAGTTGCAGGAAGTGTCCTGCCTGTGTTTGGAGCTGCTGTCCCGTCTTGTACCGCATCTTACAGGCACAGACAACGTGATATCACCGGTGGCCAAAACTGCTCTGCACCTCGTCTCTGTTTACATGTATGTATAATATGTAACGTTGATCTTTTTCACAACGCATTTCAGTGGAGCAACATGTCTAGATGTATATGTAACATTAATCTTTCTCACCACACATTTCACTGTCAGTGGTGCAACGTGTGTACATCTATATGTAACATTAATCTTTCTCACCACACATTTCACTGAACTATGGAGTAACATTCTTTAATTTTAGTTGAGGTTTCAGAATTAGGTTGTTTTTATGTTGTTAAACATCTACTAAATGTTAAATGAAAAAACACGTTTACAAGTGGAATTCGAACCTACTGCATCGATTTGATTTAGTACAGCCTGTGAAGTCAGTATTTAGGGCACTTGATAGAATGTGGGTCTCCGTAGAGCTGTGGTTAACATGTCGGGATTAAGACTGATATGATACTGAAATAAGGCATATGGGATTTGGGTAGGTTTAACAAAGGCCATGGTATTTACTGTCCTGTATGGGAAAGTGCATATAAAAGATCTCTTGCTACTTATCAAAAAGGAGTAGCCGATTTCCTCTCATACTAACACTAACTTCTGTGCTGGACAGGCAGTCGAGGCAGCTGGAATGCTTGAACATGACAGACATGCGTGAAACTTAATTGGATATAATAAATAAAATAAGTTACAACTACATGTAAGCTGCTTAATATTTAAAAAATGTCTTGATGCATACTTGGTTGTTTGTTTTTCAGAAAGCTACAGGGTGAAGGTAGCTGCTCTTCACAAGTACGGTTAGCCATGACGAAATGCATGCAAGCATTTGTGGAGGTAAATACATGTACAACGTGTATTATATGCTAAGTGTCCATGGTGTTATTTACAAACCATGGGCGGGTTTAATGGAGAGGTTATAAGGTCACTTGCGACTGCCTTAGCTATGACATGACACTACAATTATGTAAATAATAATATTTGAGGACACTAAAGCGGTCACAGCGGTTAATTTCAGTATCGTGGCCGCAAAACGTTGTAGCTATAACTTGTATCGATACACACGACTGTAGCAGTGCAATCGTTCGGACGACTTTATGCTATCATTGCGTTAAGCAACGTTCATTAAACCGGCCCCTGTTTCATCATCTTACAGTGTAAATCTTGAAATTATATGGGAAACATTAATTATGATATGGTAATTAATTATAATAGGGAGTGGGGCGTAGGACAGCTGTAGCGCGTCCGCCTGCGGCTTGATGGGTTGAAGGATAGATCCTCCTCAGTGGACCTGTTGGGTTATATCCCGTTCGAACTAGTGATCCATGACTGGTCTATCAAAGACTGTGGTGTGTGCTATCCTGTATGTTGGAAAGGGCATATAAAAGATCCCTTTCTGTTATTCAAAGAAGAGTGGTGCATGGTAGCGGGTTTCCTCTGATCAAGTGTCAATATGACTGTGCGTTTGACATTCAATAACTGCTGATTAATAATCAATGTGTTCCAGGGGTGTCGTTAAGCAAACAAAGTTTATCTTTATTAATTATAAAGACACTTTACAGAAACAACACACATGAACAAGTTCATATAAATTAATAGATCAGACAGGGCAGTACATACCATGGCCTTTGTTAGCAAGTAGTGTGACACTAGTTGGTAAGTGGAAATACACCTACCCATTGAGACTTGCGAACCACTTACTATGGTTGGAACCAGAATTGCGAATAAATATCCCATCGCCTTAAGCAGGATTCGAACCCAGTACCTACCAATCTTTAGCCCGAAAGCGTTACAGCTACACACATAATAGGATCGGGGCATAGCTCAGCGGTAGTGTCGCCTGTTCCAACCAGTGTTCCATGACTGGTTCATCAAAGACTGTGGTGTGTACTGTCCTTTCTGTGGAAACGTGCACATAAAAGATCCCTTGCTGTTTTTTAAAGGGGAATAGCATATGTGGTGACAGTGGGTTTTCTCTGTGACCAAGTGTTGATATATCCTCGTGATTGACATCCAATAACCGCTGATTTATAATCAATATGTTCCAGTGGTGTCGTTAAACAAACTATCTGTGACCAAGTGCTGATATAACAGTGCGTTTGACATCCAATAACTGCTGATATATAATCAATATGTTCCAGTGGTGTCGTTAAACAAAGATTTTATCCGTGACCAAGTGTCGATATAACCATGCGTTTGACATCCAATAACCACTGATTTATAATCAATATGTTCCAATGGTGTCGTTAAACAAACTACCTGTGATCAAGTGCTGATATAACCGTGCGTTTGACATCCAATAACTGCTGATATATAATCAATATGTTCCAGTGGTGTAGTTAAACAAACAAATTTGATCTTTAACCACTATACTGTTTGACATCCAAAAACCGCTGATTTATAATCAATATGTTCCAGTGGTGTCGTTAAACAAACAAATTTGATCTTTAACCACTATACTGTTTGACATCCAAAAACTACTGATTTATAATCAATATGTTCCAGTGGTGTCGTTAAACAAACAAATTTGATCTTTAACCATTACACTACTGTTTGACATCCCAAAACCGCTGATTTATAATCAATATGTTCCAGTGGTATCGTTAAACAAACAAATTTGATCTTTAACCACTACACTACTGTTTGACATCCAAAAACTGCTGATTTATAATCAATATGTTCCAATGGTGTCATTAAACAAACTATCTGTGACCAAGTGCCGATATAACTGTGCGTTTGACATCCAATAACCGCTGATTTCTAATCAATATGTTACAGTGGTGTCTTAAGCAAACTATCTGTGAACAAGTGTCGATATAACCGTGCGTTTGACATCCAATAACCACTGATTTATAATCAATATGTTCCAGTGGTGTCATTAAACAAACTACCTGTGATCAAGTGTCGATATAACCGTGCATTTGACATCCGATAACCGATAAATTTTTAATCAATATGTTCCAGTGGTGTCGTTAAACAAACAAATTTGATCTTTAACCACTACACTACTGATTGACATCCAAAAACGGCTGATTTATAATCAATATGTTCCAGTGGTGTCTTCATCCTTAACCACTACACTATGGAGATGGGTAACTTCAACTGGACACCTGTAATCAATATGTTCCAGTGGTGTCATTAAACAAACTACCTGTGATCAAGTGCCGATATAACTGTGCGTTTGACATCCAATAACCGCTGATTTATAATCAATATGTTCCAGTGGTATCTTCATCTTTAACCACTACACTATGGAGATGGGTAACTCCAACTGGACACCTGTAATCAATATAACAGGTAATAAAATGTGCCGTGTTCTGTTGACCTTGTGATTAAAGTGGAAACCACATGAGATGGGTTTTTTCATCTTTGTTTTCGCGCTTGAAACACTGCTTCATGTTAATTAAGTATCCCTATGGCTTGAACAGTTCTTCATGTTGATTAAGTGTCCCTACCGAGAGCCTTTCATGTCCAATTGTACTGATGAGGCGGAGCAAATGGGTTGCATGCTTTACTAGCTTGATTTGGCTCGCAGAAGGAGAGATGTACGTCTGCCCTTCAAACGTGCGTCTGCTACTGTTCTAGGTTCGCGTCTGCTCTTCAAACGTGCGTCTGCTACTGTTCTAGGTTCGCGTCTGCTCTTCAAACGTGCGTCTGCTACTGTTCTAGGTTCACGTCTGCCGTTCAAACGTGCATCTGCTACTGTTCTAGGTTCGCGTCTGCTCTTCAAAAGGCTTCCACTGCTCAAAGTACAACTGCCAAAAAATATGCAGTAATTTGCATCATTCTCGTCAGGAGCAAAGAGTCAATTTGGCCGTTGATTAGTATTCACTATTTTTATGGTTATTCGTGAATACCTAGTGACCGAGGAGCAGGGCATAGCTCAGCCGTAGGGCGTCAGTCTGTGGCTCAATGGGTTGAAAGATCGATCCTCCTCAGGGGACCCATTGGGTTATTCCCATGACTTGTCTATCAAGGGATGTGGTGTATGCTATCTTGTTTGTGAGAAAATGCACATAAAAGATCCCTTGCTGTTATTCAAAGAAGAGTAGCTTATGTGGTGTTGTTAAGCAAACAAACTTTATCTTTACTTAGTGACCATGTGTGAATGTAGGCCCTACTGGGGCTGTAGCATGGTCTGATCTTGCGGGGACTGGTATGGCTGGGGAGATTGGGGTGTGGAGAGGGTTCGAATATGCACCTAGCAGAACCTGAGGTGTTCTAACATGAACCTAGCAAACCCTATTGTCTACTTTCCCTCATATCCTAATATTGCCCTGTAAAAATGACTCTTTTCGAAGAGCCACTAGGTTGCCATCGAGATTCTCCATCAGAAAGGTGTTGACAGAGGTTCTAGAATATGGTGGGCCGATGCTCATGTTTTTTTGACTCGGGCCACTAAAGAAATACTTTCATCAAGTGAATATTTAAGCACGGCCAGTGAATTTTAAAATTCTCTAGACCCATGGCCAGTAAAAAGAATTTAAATTCTAGAAGCTCTGTGTTGTCTGGCCATGCAGTGTGTCTTATGAAGAGTACTGTAGTTACAGCGGTGGCCTCAACCAAACAGTTGCCTAGACATGGTTAGGTGCCTAGGCATGGGTAGTAATTAACATCGCTGGCTCCATAAGCCTAAACAACACCCCATCACGATCCTGGCTACTGGCCTGGTATGAATGTTAGTTTGGGATATATCTCTAGGTATAGTCCGAGGGGTCGTACAGCCAGAAAAATGTTCATCTATACCCTTGTCAGGTTTTGGTGATCTGCCGAAGCCTAGGCGACTGTTTGGTTGAGGCCACCACTGTATACACAATTAACATGTATGTGACGTCATGTTTACAATTCGTGACATCATCTTTTAGTAACGTTCTTTTTCAGTGGCTGGGATGCTTTTAACAACCCAAACAAATACCTGTAACACGTTATACCAACATTTGAAGGATTCTCAATTAGAAATTGTTATATTTAATTTCCACCATTGGAGTGCCCGCTGGGGTAATAAAAAATAAGTTATAACTAACTCTCTTGTATTACTGTCGTGGTTATTGAAGCAGAAGTCCAACATAAGGTTAAACTTTCATTCATTGATCTGAATGAACAAGACTCTTTCATATAAACTCTTGTTGCAACACGATTCTGTTTCTTTTCTCCATTCTACTCGTTTTATAATGTCAACAAAAGTAAGTGTACAAAAGTCTATTTTCCTTCCTTACATCATGGAGAGGTCCCCAAGTTAATGTTGCATATCCACGGCCGTTTGTCGTTTTGAAAGAAATATCTCGACTATAATTATGTCCTTGGTTGTATGTGTTTGACCTGTCAACCTTAAATCCTGGCATAAAAGTAGACAGGTCCCAGAAAAACAGGAGATTAGTGTAAAAAAATAGGAAAATAAAAGTAAAATATAACAAATTAGAATGAAGTGTGTTAAAGTTCATCTCTCAGAGATTTACAGGGCTACCTGCTGTACATAGGTATGAACCCATTAACTTATCAACTATACCAGCTTCCCCTCCCCTCACCACTCCCCTTACCCCTACCCCATCCCTTTCCCTTACTGACGGAATCGTTCATCTGTCAACAGACGTAGACTGTCTACTGTGTTAAAGATCGAAAGGGCAGTGTGTTAAAGATCACCATACAAAGCTTTAGAAATTAGAGCTACCCATTAGCTTATTAGCTATATCAGCTTCCCCTCCCCCTTCCCTCCCCCTTACTGTCCCCCTTACCCTCCTGATGAAATCATTCATCTGTCAACAGACGTAGACTGGCCAGTTTGTTAAAGATCACGGCTTGGAGATTTAGAAATTCGAGGTTTACCTGCTGTAGGTATAAACCCCATCAGCTTACATGTACCAGCTTATCAGCTATATCAGCTTCCACAAACCAGGTGTTGACAATCTCTCTATAAACAGAATTTATTGCCTATTTCATTTCACTGTGCTAACTGATTTCCAGTTACTTTCTTCCAAAATAACTTCTCTTGAGATATTTGATTTCTATTTCGACTGAGTTTTAATGTTCCGTAAGTGTTTTTTGGATCGAATGAACTATTTAACTCACAGGATGTTCTTATCAAGATAGTTCGAGTTTCAGAAGAGTTTTGAGGTGAATGTATTTTTTTTATTAATTGATATTATTGTCGGAAGTTGGATTGTGATTTTTATGTCATTTGTATTTAAGTCTGTGTATACAGGAGTCGAAATATAGACTGTAGACATTTATTATCCATATAGTTAAGCATAAACAAGTTCGTAAATTCCATACGAAACACACGTGTAATAAAGATATATTTATTACACACTTG
>JAULBR010093427.1:0-12036 GCA_032355825.1 Melanodrymia aurantiaca
ATTTTGGTTAGTTAAGACAAAACACTATGTTGTTAGATAATTCAACTGTTAGGAATTTCAATTTGCAATACAAAAACCTGAATGAAATCTGATAATATTTGCATGGCCATTCATGTAACATTCTCTATTGCTCCAATTTACAGTATGTGGTTTAAAATAAGAAATTTCATTTGAAATAAAAAATGGTACTAGTCTAGTATTGTTATTGATACCATATTTTCAGATATGATCAGACATTTTTTAGACATTAGGAAAATGTCATCAGTGAAATTATGTTATAAATATTGAGTTTGCTGAGTCTTTCATTAGCACAGATATATCAATATGCCTGTCTGGGTTTGTGATTCCTTTCATGAGATGTCTGATCATGTTTGGCAATCACTAACAATCAGGATATCTATTAGATGTCTCAACATAGCAACTTTGTCTACGAGTTTCTACAAATTACATTGTACAATAAATCATCTTTTTGTTGCAATTTCATATTACTTAAAATTTTAGAAGAAAACAAACACGTACAGAAACTCTCATTTTGAGAACCATCTAAAGCTAGTTTTGAAACAGTGATATCAATATTCAATAAGTCTCACGTACTAGTACATGACGTATATATATCATGTATATTAAGTGGAGGTAATCTTTTGTATTACTTGACAAAACGTCATGGTCATTATTGCACATACAGAACTAAAATGGCAGGATCTTTTTTGTTTGGTCAGAATATGTATGGAAGTTGCTTGATGCGACAGTTTTATACAAGCATGTGCTAATGCTTGTTTCATTTATGCATCTACATGTAGTTTTGCTTAATCCATTTTTTTTTTGTGCAGAAAAAGGCTTTAAAGAATATTTATTACCATCAAATATGGCAGTTTGTGATTGACTAACAAAAAAGAGTATATTAAGTTCCCTCACTACATTTTACAACAAAAAATTGTATAACACATTGCAAGATAAATATTTCCAAATTTGCAAATAAAGTAAAAAAATGGAATGTAGAATATTAAACAATGGAGGGTAATTAGCTTTTCTTGTATAAATTTGTCTGATTAGATTTGTAAAATAGTTAATGGTTAATTTATCTTGAAATATTTGCTCTTTCAGTTGAGAATTCTTGTCACCAGAAATTATTTTCATAGATTTCCTTGCTCCTTTCACCCCTTGAAGAATCTGGTCATGTCCTGCAAGAGTAAATCATTTTTTATTGTTGTTGTCATGACAGTTTATTGAGGCATGCCAGACATTCATTGATTAGCATATCAATGGTCGTTACTCGATGTCTAATTACAGCTGGTCAAGTGAGTCGATGTAATCAACTGTAACAACAACTTGTGTATACACCCCGTCCTGCACACAGTCACCATTTTATTGCCCGATCTTGATTACTATTGATCTTTCCATGGTTAGTCTTAAAGATGCCAGCTTTTCTTTTGTCAGATTGGAAAATGGGGAAATCTTTCATGATGGATTGAAGGTAATCAGTACTGATGCTTTCAGTTATTTGGAAATCAACACAGTAAAATAGAAGAAAAACAGTCTATTCTGGAAAATGCCACCATTTAAATGATTGGCCTTGCTATTCAATGGAAACATAAATAGACCCAGAATAATCAATAAGTACTATTTATTTTTGGACTGCAAAAAAAAAGGAGAGTAAACCTCAGTTAAAAGTATTTGCTATTTTATTGTGAATATTATCTTTATCTGTTATTGTTTCATGATTGTGTAATTTAAATCTGTTGTTTTAAAATATTCCTGTACAACCATACAACCATCAAGATTGGTACATGCAGTCCCTGATCATTCGGTATTGCATTTAAAATGATGGTATTGCACCATCAAATGTACATGGATTCACTGATGTTAAAGTAGGCATATAAATACAGTGTACAATGATGATAAACTGAAAAGACAAATAAAAAAACTGTTTTTGTAGCTAATTTTTACACATGTTTGTATTAGTTTTTCTAGCAAATCTGATTAATAATTCTCCAATTGCTTGTTAATGTCAAGTTCAATGTTCAGTGTTGTTGATAGTAGGTCTATCTATATCTTGCAGACACGGAACATCGATATTGGAATTTTCAATCGACGTAGATGTGACCAGCTTAACTCGGTAGAGATGGTTCTCTAGGTTACTATAGCTATGAAAACATTATATAATTGGGTTAGTAGACCAAAAGTAAAGTCTGATATTTATTAATAAAGCACAGTGCACGTGACTGGTTTATCATATATTATTAGTATGTACCATGGGGAAAAGATGCCTACAAAAGATCACTTGTAATTCAAAATGGTTTTAAACTTTATTTTAGTAAATTAAAAAAAATATTTACATACAAACAAATAAATTGAGGATTTAACAACACATATAAATATTATAAAAACCATTTGCTCCAGATTTTATTTTTTGTTTTTGAGGAGCGGGACATAGCTCAGTGGACCTGTTGGGCTATTTTTCATTCCAACCAGTTATCCACTACTGATTCTTCAAAGGGCTTGGTATGTGCTATCCTGTCTGGGGAAGTGTACATAAAAGACGGCTTGCCTATGTAGCCATGAGATCACGTGTCAACATAACCGTGTGTTTGACACTAATTATTAATCAATGTGCTCGATTCGTGCTGATAACAAACCAACTTTATCTTTTATCTTTTTTTACTTTCTGGAGGATTAATGTTTTGATTAAATTCATGTGTTTATTTATTTTGTCTAACTACTTTCCTTCACAAAAGTTTGTCTCATCTGAAGCAGACGAAATAAAAAAGAAAAAATTGTATGTAAATAGAGTACTATAGCTTGTCCAAGTTGAAGAACGTATTCTTTCACTGAAGAATGGAGAAAAAATGTCTTTTTCTATTTGTAAAACAGAACAAAAGGAAATGCCCGGTATAGAAAAAATTGAAATGCTTAACTGTGTGTTTTTGTGTTATAGAATGTATTCTCGTCTATTTACTAGCCAAACTCACAAAAAAATAACAAAGTGAAAAGCGTATTATTTATGCTGAATTCTGTATTCCTGTTGTGAGACCGAGACATATCGATGCAGCACCTACCACTTTATCAGTCTTTTGTTGTGGCTTCTATTGTGGTTAACAAAAGGCGTTCCAGGAACATACAGCTGGTTTCAATGCTTTTATCTTGTGAAATTCAAATATGTTTTTAAAAAAGCTGCTCTTTTGTCATTGTAAAATTGGTTTGAATACTTAATATATTAATATTATGCTAGAAACCAGGTATTTTCCATTAGAATAGATATAACCATCTCATGACTCATAAAAAATGTGGTAATGTAAAAAATCTGAAATTAGTCACTTGAGCTTTGTAGGAATGTCATAACATAAAATGATGCAGATGTTTAGCTTCGCACAAGTATTGGTTACATAATTTGCTCAATACTTGCTCATTGGCCATGCTTTGACGATGGCAAGATTGGCATAACTATGAATACAAATGATGATCATTTGTTGAAGCATGAGGATCTAAACGAAGTCCATTCATGTGTCTAATTGATGCAGATTGGGACTGATTCATCTGACAGTCATCAGTGAATTGCTCATCATGGGCCATAGTCCCATGTACGAACACATGTCATATAACATATCGATCTATTTAAACTTGAAAAATTCCTTCCGGTTTTGTTTTCACAATAAATTCTTTGAAGGTAGATAAATTGTAAAGAAGAGAAAAGAAGAAGATATTCATGTATAGATGAGTGAATTATTGATTTGTTCCACCTACATGTATGGTGACTTTGAAAACATGTATTTTTATAAGATTTATACAGACCATATACTGTACATGTACATGTATAACTTCAATGAGGAACCGTACAATGTTCACACCTATGTACAGGTTCATTAACATACAGGCAGTTTTGTACATGGTACACACGAGTTAATAGAGGATTATTAAAGGAGGTAGGCCTACAACAGTACAACATATTATTTCCCAAAAATAATTTAGCGAGTGTCTAAATTAAATATTATACTGTATTAGAATTGACTTAAACTTGATAATACATTTTGTAATATTCTGTTGTACTTATGTTTATATAATATATTGTATTATGATATTTAAAAAAATTATTTTACATCGGTCTAACAATTACAAATCGACAAGATTTACTCAATATTCATGATGCCATGTTTACAATTTATGTCATCATGTTGCGTTCTGTCAAAGTGTTTCTTAACTAGCATCTTTATCAGTGGTTGGTAATTGTTATATTAAGTTAACAACCCAATCAATTGACAGATTATTATATTTATGTCCCAAATTAGACTATCCACTGTAGTAATAATATATAATACGCATCTCTATGATTTTCTTGAACTTCATTTTCTAATATGTGAACTGATATCAGTTCATTGTTATAGTAATAACTCAATAAGCAATTTCCAGCCGTGTGCAATTTGTGTCTCTTAAATAACATACAAAATATTTATATCAATACTCTTTTCAAATATCTCCCACGGCCTGGCTTGAACAGTTGACAAACATCACAAAGAACGTAACTCTCAATACTTAAATATAACAATACATAACACGATTCACTGACTTTCGTCAATTTATTGACCACATACTGGAAAACAATATTTTATCTAACACAATTGCTGTTCATGGTAAATGCTTTTAAATAATATTACAAAGCAGCCCAGAACAATTTTCCAATAAACATGTTATATTTTAAGTGAACGATCCTATATGAATGGCATGGTGACGGAAATAAGGAATAATGGCATCGCTAAAGCGTGTCAAATGCGACTTCATTAAATAATAAAACATTTGTATTGATTGGAAACTACAGCCTGCAAGAGCGTTGCCTGTTGCTATGACAACAAGATAGCAATAATAAAAGACCAATCAACAGTTAGATGCCAAGACTATGAAAGTCCAAATATTTTAGGGAATGTTAAAAAAAGATTGTTAAAATAAGGGATAATTTTATCAAGAGGAAAAACAACCAATTAGTTGTTGCTAATTTAGATCGCATCAATATCTTCACATTTAGACATTGTGCCCAAAATATTTACAAATAAAGTAGCATACCTAAAATTTAATTTTTTAAAATAAAAAATCTTTTTTCTTATGGCATTGATATTAAGGAACCAAGTAGTAAAATTAGCAATGTATAATAACAATAATATTAATATATATGTATACTAGTAGTCATGAAAGTCGCTGTTAGTTGGTTAAAGTACTCCGTAACTGATGTTTCTAACATGTATCACTAGATAAGTGAATAATCTTTCTTCTTAAATATATATTCTATTCAATATTTACTAATATAAGCCTAACAGTAAACCTTTTAATACTGTGGAAACAAACATTTTATCACAATACAGGTAATTGTCGCTTTGCCTCTTGTGATTAAAAATCCCATATACCACAAATGGGATTCGAACCCAGTACCTACCAGTCTAAAGCCTGAAGCCTGAAGCCTCTACACTGGGGATGCCAGTCATTACTACATTCTATGTGATGTCATAGACTTATAGACTCGGATAAGATTAGAACTTCAATATCTGACTTTAATACAGGAGCTGTTGTGCGTATCTGTTTAATACAAGAGTGGAATCCTGACTCAGGTGTTGTAAAGTATCCACTTGTCTTATAATTTATACTGATAACAAGGCTCCGTATCTTAATTTATGTATTTGTTTTTACACCCACACATGTTAATACACTGTAATAGGTATAAAGCTGCTTCTCATGATACAATATAGTGAAACTTGTCTTATGCTGTTTAAAATATTTATAATATATATAAAAAAGCACAGTTGTCTTATAATAATTAATCTAGTCTCTCCTATCATGACTACAACACAGTATAACATGCAGCATTATAGTAATTTATACACTATACTACATGGTGCAAAACGTACATCATTAATCACAGAATCTGTCATAAGAATAAATTGATTCCTAATATAATATGAAACAATAATTGATAACTTGTAGCAAGTCCTTGAAGTTGTAGTTAGCTACGCATGCCTACACAATCACACTCTAGAACCAGCAATCCGTTAAGCCATCTTATTGTCATAGAATAAAACATTCGAAACTGAATCCAGGCCAGCAGTATTATAATATTAATAGACATCTGTTTATTCTTTTCTGAGATATTGGAACAGTCTTACTTATAGCTATTTAGATAAGTCTCAACTTGTGGGCTCAAATGAACTGACTGCTTGTTTACTAAACCCCACTTCAAACAACAAATGATTAGATTTTGTAATGCAGTTGTTAAAATTTGGTGCCATACATAATAATATTATGGTAACTGCAAACTATTTATATTTTATAGCAAGGATGTGTAATTTGTTCTTTGAAGTCTTGTTCATTAGCTGTGCGATATTGCAGATTTTGGAAGTTATGTACTTGGTTGCCAGGTATCTCAGGTTTACCTTGAGATCACATGCTATGTCTATGACTGGCTATTTAGTACATGTATTTTATTGAGATCACATGATTTATTTTCGAAGACTGGTGCTTGGCTGTCCCATAAAGGGTCGTATGTTTTATGTTCCATTATATACATTTAATACAATGCATGACATTAGGTTATTAAGGTCGTATTGTTATTTGTAGTTGTTTTGAAAAACAATTAAACAAATAAAAAACGACTCGTATTCATTAGACATCATCTATCTTTCAACTCATTACATTGTCAAAAAACTTTGCTGACTCGCTTTCCATACGTTTTAAAACAACTAGTTACAAGATAACTGATACCTAACAGATACTAGTACTAGTGCAGTATTCTCTATTTATTTTATATACTGGTATTTGGCACTAGCAGCAATTTCTTCTTTGTCTTCTAAAGTCATCAAATATTAAAGCAACTGTCACTTGTTGGTGCTGTAAGCCATAAAGACAGCAAGTGCAGGTCATCAAAACAATGGAATATCTGCACAGGTTGATGTCAAGCAGAGCTTAATTTGAAACCAGATGACAATGATAGTATTAACAGCCTTGCAGCATGAAGAAGTGCTTGGTAAGACCTGCTGCTGCATAACTATCAATCATCTTGAAGAGTGGGATAATTGGGCATCATACCTGCAAGAAGAATGGATCAACGGACATCACATTCTGCAGGTGCAGAGCAAACGGTCTTAAGAGTTCTACAAAGCCGGAAGTAGTTCATCAAGGGTTAACTATTACATGCAGTTCTGCTAGAATACTCAGTGTGTGTTAGCAGAAAACTTTGTGCTGGTTGAGAGAATTTACACAAATGCAGTGCTTGACAAGATGACTTTGTGCTGCAAAATTTAGCATGGAAACTTTGTGGTCGTAGAACTCTAATAAATAAGTGTTGTTAGATAATAATTATAGCTTAGAGAAGTTGGTGCTGCTAGAAAACCATTGTTGCTTTTAGTGCTGTTTGAAAACATAGTGTGTTTCTAAAAATAACTTATTATCGTTATTAGAGAACTCACATATTAACAAATCAGTTAAAATTGAAGCTATAAAATAAGAATTTTTATTCATCTATTATTTTATCTTTACCAGTCTTATTACATGATGATCTTTACCCATCTGATTACATTATGATCTTTACCCATCTGATTACATTATGATCTTTACCCATCTGATTATGTTATTATCTTTAACCATCTGATCACATTGTGATATTTACCCATCTGATTACATTATGATCTAATCGATGTGTTCCTAGTGACGTCGTTAAATAAAACAAACTTTACTTTACATTATGATCTTTAACCATCTGATTACGTGATGATCTTTACCCATCTGATAATATATATTTCTATCCATTGGAATAAATACATAATACATCTTAATCATAGATCTTAAAGAGAATCGTTCGTCATTTTGGCACAAACAGCTTGATCATAGTCATTTGCCTATACTATTAACAGAACAAAAATCATTCTATTCTTTATTATACATTTATTAAATGATTATATAAACATTAACAGAAATTTCGAAATGTCATTACGTAAAATTGCTCTGTCTACGTGGTATGAATAGATGGCCAAAGCATGCTGCTATTGTCTGGAGATACAGCAGAGCAGAAACGGTTGGCGCCAAACTTGGTGATTGACGGTCTTTCAATATGTATATTATATATACTGAATGGTTTCAATTTGTCTGGAATAATAATCTCTTATTGACCAAATGGTTCATATGTACAAAGCTACAATCAGTATATATGTGTTTATCAGGAACCTGCCCCCAGGAATTCATTTCTTTCAGAATTGATTGATTCTACATTGAGCCACACTGCATGAGCACACAGTAAACAGGCTGACTAATTTTATACAATATTAATACACGATTGTTCTCACTTCATGCTGTTTACAGGTAGCATCTACAGTATTATGTTCAGACAATCTCTACCCCAGGGAATCCTCATCACCATTTCATCATCACTAGTTGTGACTCACATCTGTTTACCCAGCTCATGGATCACACAGTCTCATGGTTTGCCTAATTAGTCCGGCTCTATTGTGGTCAGGTGTAACCAGATTGCAGTGATCACAAGTGCTTGATGTAATGTGAAAATCTGCTGTGGACCAGTAGCACAATAACAAAAGCAAAACAGAAGCTGTTTTTATACATATGTTCAATCTTATGAAAACATTTACCTACATGATAAATGGAAGCATAATATATTTTATAACCTGGCAGTACTTTTATGTTGTTTTTACACGCAGAAATAATATTGTTTGAACATTCTGTCAGATGTTGTTTTTCTACTTCTGAAGAGCTAGTTCCAGAAATATCTCATGTTTTTTCTTTTCTCTGATGTTTCTATAATTTTCTGCACGTATGAACTTTTGATGTGGTTTCTTTACAAACATTATTGTCTTGCTATCTTTCACACATGCTCATGATCTAACCTTGATGATGTGAAAATTGAATAACCAGTGACTTAAACTATTTTCTGGATCTGTGTATTTGGTTTATTACACCTTGCGTTCAAAAGGGTGAATGCTCGCGAACAATGTACTGATCGTGTACTATCATATCACATTCATTATGTTAGATGCAAACACAGGTGACAAAATGTTGTGTCAAGGTAGCAGAACGCTCGCCTTATTAAACGCAAGGCTCGTATATTTAATTTGGAAAATCCATAATAAATTTAATAATAGACATATTTTTATAAATATTTTTCTACTGTCAGACCCATGGTCCCCTATCTTGCCAAATGTTTTTTTACTTGACCTATATTTGTGTTGCTATAAGTTAAGTCATCTGCATCAAGGTGGTAATTAAATTTATTTTTTGTATTTATGTTACTATAGCAACAACTTAAAATTCCTATTTATATTAATGTTTGTTTTCCAACAATATTAAAAGAATATATATTTATTTAAAATATTTTGGTAGTATACCTTGTTTATTCATAAAATTAATTAGTCCAATTTCCAACTAAATCCTAAATCTTTGTATAGAAAACGTAACGATGCAGAATGATTGTAAGTGTGATTATGTCTGCACACTCCTTTTCAATTGCAAGTATTTATGATTCCACAATGTCATATACATGTAGCTATCAAAGTATACACCAAATAGTAGACAATATTTCATTTTGTGGCAACATTACTGCACAGTATTGTGCAGTGTTCTTTGACTTCGAATAATTTGTGGTTCATGCATCATCATCCTTGAGGCTCCCTCAGTCAGACAAGTACTGATCCCATGGGGCATGTCCTGAATTACAAAGTATTGTTCTCAAGCTAATTCCTTTTTATTCATTTATTTGTGGTGTTTTTTGTCTGTCATTACTGATAACATCAAGAAAAAACAAATTACTTAAAAGTCATATAAATTCCAATACTAAAAATGGTGAATGTTTCCCATGTCACTGTCTAGCATGTTGACCTTGATATAGACAGTATAGATAGATTGAGACTTCAATGATTCATAAGAACAGTGTTGATAGATTTCCTCTTCTGAACTCTGATAACCCATGGAAGTATTTGCCGATAATTACATTTTCCTGTCTGTCGGTTTGCATCTATAGCTTGTTTGCATGATTTAATTAGTCTGTTTTTGTTTATGAGCATTGCCATGAATTTCTAATTCAAAACATATAACCTTCAGATTTAACATTTAACAAGTTGAAGTAATTATTATTGTGTTAAAGTCTATTTCATGAGAGATTTTTGTTTGATGACAGAACTGAGGGAGGACTTGCTTAACAAATTGCTGAATAATACACTAACATTGTACAAAAACATTATTTTGCTTTTTCTTTATCTTCAATGAGTATACAGATGAAATGTTAGTCATCAACGTTTTAGGGACAGTCATGCACATAAATGTTTGTACATTTGATGGTGTTCTCATAGTGATTCATTGCTTAAGAGTTCAATGGTTTGTGTCTCTTACATTAACTATTCATTCGATTGTTACTCTGTTCTGAAATCTATTAGACCGTTAAATAATTGTTCTTGAATGCATTGTGGTGTGAACATGTTTTTTATTAGTGACAAGTCGGCTTATATCTAAAATGTAACAATTTGCATTATATTACTTAAAATTGTTAATTATATCCTTTGTGTATACAGTGTATATATAAAAATAATATTTTTGGTAGAACACTTCAACCTGTTTAGATTATATATTGTTCGTGCATCTATATTTGTTACCAAAATTACATAACGGTTTTCTTAAAATTGAGTGAGTGGAAAATCTATAAACAGTGTTGAGAAATGACTGACATATTATTTGTTGTAAGATTCAATATTGTTTGAATTCTTATGGCTTTTGCAGTTGGTTTCTGTCTTAAAGACGATCGCTCACCATTTCTCGTGACGAAAGCAATAGAGCCAGCCACAAGACAATTAATTTGTATATGATCATTATAACAAGCGAAAACACTGTCCTTGTTCATCTACATAATTGCATACATTTATTATATGACTACAAACAACAGAAATGTCAAAATGTCATTATATTACGTTATATTGCTCCTTTTACAATATAAATCGCTATAAATACTATTTTGAAAAGTTGTTACATTTTTAAAGTCACGCTATTATCTGGAGTGCAGCGAACTGAGACCCAATGTTATTTCTACTCAGAGCGAGCTCCATTCCTCTTGTCATGTGGTGCCTATTTCCCCCGCGAAAAACGTGAGCGATTCTCTTTAAGTTTAATACGATGCTATAAACAACTTATCCTCTGATAATGCGAACAATAAATCATCTTGTACACTTATCACACCTTGAGGAAGTGAGTACTTCTTATTGTATTGAGCCAGGTAAGGTGAGGCAGTTAACTGATTACAGCAGTTACCCATGCATCATCAACATCTTTACAGAATGGCCAAACATGTCAATGTTGCCCATTATTAATCATTGACTTAAAATGGAAAAAGCATGTCAGGCAGGTGACTCACATGATGTCAAACAAAGCGTGCACCTGAAGTTAGTCTGCCATTAATCGATTAAGTGCAAACTATGTTTAATTAAACATTTTTTCGACTCTATATAGCCAAATTGTCGCTACGGTGTGAACATAATATAGATATAAGAAAATTCAATTGTGATAAAAAGATTGATTAGGGATTGATTTTTAAATTATTAATGAATTGATTATTATCCCTAGATTTTTATCAAAGGCGAACATCGAATGAGAACAATATGTAGTTAATGTTTAAACAGCTACATTGTGGGTGCATGATTACTACACACAAGGGAATAGACCACAATATTTTTTCTTTTGGGAACTGCAGTCTTTCGTGAAGAATACATATTTATTTTGCACACCGCAACAGACAAATATTAAACCTTGCATTGATAAAATGAGAAATACATTGTTTAACTTACGTAAAAAAGAAAAACATGTAGCATGAACAGATTTACTTTAGATGTCGCATCGATATTTATTGTGCATATTCGAACATACATTCATTATAACCTATGCAACGACATATTTTCTGTGTATTATAAAAAATAAGTTATGTGATAAAATATACTTATCATCCATTAGAGGCTTTTGCAGGAGATATCGTTGACCTAATAATTTGTGATATCTCCTACGATATCTCCAGAG
>JAULBR010093437.1:0-21904 GCA_032355825.1 Melanodrymia aurantiaca
TCACAATATTCATTCTTTCAACTAATTTCTGAATGTTGTATTTGTTCTTTTCTCTCATTTTATTCTCTAATTAAATCTTGGCGAACGGTGCTCCGTTCGCGTCATTAGAGATCGAGGTAACCTCCAGGCAACCTGAATGACCGTTCGCCTCCTATTCTCAGGCCTGCATGGTATATAATGTACATACTTTAAAAGCATTTTTGGTGGTAACCTTAATTGTGCCTCTAATGCACCTACCTGCTGAGAAAAGATTACACACCTACAAGCATATTGTTACAGAGGCCCACACTAGAGTGAGGAAATTGCAACAAAGAAGCAATCGCCTTTATTCTCCCGGTATTGATTTTTAACAGTTTGCTATTTAAACAGCAGAGAAAAGGAGAAATAATCCTTAAAGGGGAACACTCACGAGTTAAGCCTTAAAGGGGAACACTCACAAGTTAAGCCTTAAAGGGGAACACTCACGAGTTTTAAGATGGACTTCATCGTTCTTATACAATTCTAGATCTAATGATATTAGTAGTTAACATAAAGATAAAGACGCATAAATCAGTGGTTATTGGACGTCAGATGCATGGTTATATTGACACATGGTCTCAGGAGAAACCCGCTGTCGCGGCTTCATGGGCTACTCTTATTGAAAAACAGCAAGTGGTTTTTTATGATTGAGATTTATATGTGGTCCCTTAAATTGTATATTTGAATACATAAAAAGTAGTTTTTTTTAACACAATTGGAGCATATTCATTAATAATCAGTGGCTATTCGGATATCAAACGCAATGTCAAGTCGACACATGGTCTCAGAAAAAACCTGCTTTTGCCACATCGGCTACTCTTACTGATAAACAGCAACGGGTCTGTCGGTTTTCACACACTTTTTCACACAGACGGGATACAGGGTTGGATAAATCTTATGCCCAGCAGATTTTGCCATAGACACTATTTTTCACACCAATTTTGTTTGTGCTTTAGACATTTTCTTAATTGGAAGTGTTGCTAGAACACATCGCTTATTAATCTAAATCGGCGGTTATTGGACGTCAGACAGATGGTTATATTGACACATGGTCAAAGAGGAAACCTGCTGCCGCCACATACATGTCGCCTACTCTTCTTGGAATAACAGCAAGGAATTTTTTATGTGAACGTTCTCACAGACAGGATAGCACACACCACAGCCTTGAAGGAACTTATCAAAAGAATGAGTGTGGAGAATACCTCGCACCTTATTGGGTAATTAAACAAGTGTTTTACAAGCGATAATTGATTGTCGAGTGTCAATTTCACATGCAGAAAATTAAGGCGTAGCGGCAATAAATCTATTCGCTTACAAAAATATTTTAGTGCTTACATAATCGGTCAAGGAGTAGCAGACCGCTACGCCTTATGGCTCTGGAGAAACCTCTGCCTTCGATAGACCAGTCGTGGATCACTGGTTGGAATGGGAAATGAACCAACGGTTCCACTGAGGAGGATTGATCTGGCACTCTGGCGCTGGGGGCTACGCCCTGCTCCTCATTTCTATGAAGACAGCGGACAAAAAAAAGCTGTGCTTAGGACGCAGGGGTGTGGAAATCTTCACTTGTCCCAGGACAAGCAGTCTGTCTAAATTTACTTGTCCTGAGAAAAAGTTACTTGTCCTGTTTTTTGTTTGTTTTTTTTAATGATGAAAACCTAACCTTTTTCCCCAGATATAACTATTATACCCTTCTACTGTCAACCTAAATAACCAAGACATTTGTAAATACTGTGAAGGACGTCAAGAAATATCGACATTCAGGCTTTATTTAAATAAAATTTTGTAATTTATACACTATGTGAAAATTATTTGTACTGTTGTGACATCAAGGCTCCCCATCGTGACACCATCAGATGTTCTGGGGACAACAAAACTTTTTTTTAAATAATAATAAAAAAGTGTTTTTTTTTCTTTCTTTTTTTCACTTGTCCGCGGACAAACACTACGAAAAAAAGTACTTGTCCGGGTCGGGGCAAGTTGGGCATACTAATTCCACACCCATGCTTATTTTATTGTTACAAATATATGTCTTATTCCTGTCCACATCGGCACGTTTCATTGCATTTACATGACAGATGCACACAAGGACGGACAATTGCATAGTTTGAACTGACAAATAGGTCTAACAAATACTTAATCACTGACAGTTCCAGAGGCACTGAGACCTATTGTATATCTTAATCTATCCATATTAGTTCTTACTGTTTCTTACATGGTGTGTTAACAGGTGGAACGCTTATTCAGATTAACCCAAGTTTAACACAACGTCTTGATAAAAGTGTTTAGATTGTTTTATACTTATTTAATTTATAGGTAGATAATGAATGACTAAAATAGTATTTTAATGCAGCATTAAATTAAATATAGTTTGTTTAAAATTTCATAGGGAGTATACTATCACCCACCTCACATTGCCCCCAAAGCTTAATACATCATACCTCATTATCGTCTGTCCTCAAATTTAATTCTAGTAGGAAATGCTGAGTTTTTATCAATGTAGAGCTACAGTGTTACATATATTACATGCTATGTCAGGTACATCCATTTCCATTACTAAAGAATTCGACCCAACATTACTTTACAGGGGATGCATAGCATGACAAACTGGGGTGGGGAAAATGGTAAAAAAACAACATTTTGACCAAAAAAGTCTGATAAAGACAATTCAGTTTATTAAAACAGGCAAATCTTTTTGCACTAAGACTTCTAAATATTCAAACTGTAAACTCGCTTTAAATACCAAATACAATTTTATTAAATAAAAGCTGGGTATTTTGAAAATAAATTTGATACATTCATTCTATTTCTTAGGAAATGGTGTAAAATATTCTGTTTTAATGTAGAGATGCAAATGAGTTTTTCTCAACTTTATGGTTAAAAAGAAATTAACTCCTTAATAGAATTCTTATTTGTAAGCACTTATCACGTTTCCTTCTGTGTTTACAATTGAATATATGATTTACACAAAAGTGGATATGTTATATATATATATATATATATAATACTTCATAAATATATTGTTAGGCCAAACAAAGAAAAATAGTTGTTTACGGAATTCCCAACTGACTTTTATTTTTCAACCTATACCAATATTTTTCAAATGTTTTTTTTTGTTTTTTGTTTTTTGTTTTAAAGTCTTTTTAAGACTTCAAATAATAGAAAAAAGTTAGTATGTGTCTTAGTAGTATACATTTTTCACCTTGACACCTTAAACGAACCTAGTTTTTTGTTTGGCTTTATAATAATTATTTAAACATCCAAGTTTCTATTATTTAATATTAACTAACCTCTGAGTCTGTATGAGAGAGATTGTACTAAATTAATCTTTAGACTACTGTATTAACTTCGATATTAGTGGAGTTGAATAAATAATATATATAATTTTTTATGACATGACAAAACATGAATGAACCACAATTATATTAAATTTTATGTGCTTTATATTATAATGGTATTTGTTCGAGATGGTAAAATTCTTTGGTCTATAATTACATGAGCATCAATAGCCAGACCTATTTGTATGCATTTGCGAATTACTATTACTCAAATGTGCCAACAATTCACTGTCTTTTTTTTTAACGTAACATTTCTAAAGATTCCCAAATTGTTGTTTTAAAACAGTCTAGTAATACGTATTCCAGAAAATGGCTGAAACTGTCCATCATTGTTGGTAGTTATATAGAGTTAATAAAATTTGCTTATAATAGATTAAAATGAATCATAAATCAGACATTTTATAATCCAAATTGATTTATGTTAATATTTCTGACGTGGTGCCGTTAAAACAGTGATGGAGGTATACAATGTTAACTTTTCACACTTCTAGTAGTCTAAAGATTAATATAGTTGGTATTCATTACAAAATCTTCATACTATGAATGACATTAAAGTTATGTTTGGTGTATGTTTGTAGTGTTTGCTTGTTTGAATCATTCCATGCTTTAGTTTCCGCGTACAGTACTTGTCAACAATAGTGAATAGCCAGTTAATTTATTGATTGCCAAATGTAATCATTCTAAATATAACTCACTGTTTGTGTTTTACTGTATAGGTTTGATACTATACTCATTTTATGGCTACATTGTAAAGTTTGGAATTCAATTTTCAAAATGATTTGGTTTCATGCATCTTTGTTATTTTTGATGCAGACAGCAAGTAGAAGACCACTCTGTTGTTAACAATAGGAAACCTATTTCATAGTGATTAGTATTACACATCTTGATTAACGTTTAATATTTACAAAAGTAAAATATCTTGTCAGAAGATTATCTGTTAACCATTCAGTTATCCATCCACTAAATCACAAAAGTATGATTTAATCAGGAGAAGAATATTGGTGCATGTTAGTATTGTTACACTTTTCTGGGACGGGAGATGGAAAAGGTCTGACAAACTGTTGACTCAGAGAAAAGCCATAATTAATTTTTTATTTGTTGTATTGGCTATTGCTGGTCTATGTTACTTCAGTTTTCAATCTTGTGATCAATAATAGAGCTTATATCATGGCCCAGTGACTATCCATCATCATCATCATCATCATCATCCACAAACATATTATGTTTCAGAATTTTGTCAATAGCAATTGGACCGATTCGAATGAATATCAATTCAAATGAATATTGGTACAAATTGTTATTACACTAGTTCTTGTCAATGTGTTGGTTTAATTCCATGCAGGTTTGAAATCCAATGTAATTCAGTTGTTGTTTTTTGTACCTGTCATGTGCTCAGTACCTGTCATGTGCTCAGTGTATTCGGACACCAAATTGATAACTACCAATATTTGAAATCCAGCCTTTGATTTGTGGAACCTCGTGAAGATATCCCAGACCACTTAATGTTGTTTTAGTAGTAAATGTGCAAGACAATGAAGGCTATTATATTATTTATCGAAAAGCAACAGCAAACTGGAACCCACAATGATCCAAGTCGCCATTATTTTTATTTAAAGTTCACAAACATAAGTGATCAACTTAAAATTCAGACCACTTGGTCACGCTATGTGTAAAACTAAAGGCACACTCAGAATTAATTAATTTTAATCTATATAAAATTTCATAATGCTAACCAGTTTGTAATAAAACCTTGACAGTCATCAACAGATTTCACACCCTCTTTTGACTGGCGCTAAAAATTTTAAAATTTTAATTTGGTTGTGCATTTTTTTATGTGTCTTATTGTTATTAGTAAATAATTGTATGAGAATAATCAGACAAAAATAATAGTTTTTAAAGTTCGATTTAGGTATAATTGTTTTGATGAAATTCAACCAAGTGACCAATTTGACTGCAAATTCAATGTGTTACCATGACTGGCTCCATAAGTATGTGCAATAAAAAAACACATGCTCACTCACCCTGTTGTAATGTAAAATATGATTATATTTTTGTACTGGAACAAAATAAATGTTAAAATAGCTTTTTTTGTGATAATAATGCTTTGATAATACATGTATTAATATATAAAATAATGTTTGTTTATTGTCATTTATATTACATTTCTTTCTTTCTGTTATATTCATTATATTCTCTTGAAGGTCTACTGTGCAAAGTATTGTTTTACATACTTCTTTTCCTAGGTGTTCCAGCTTAATACTGACCATTTGGCAGCAATCATATGTCTTGTTCATGGCACTCTTGTGTCGGTAGTTATGCGCTTATAAGTTAAGATTTGTGTCTCTTTCAGACGATGTATGGAAGTTTCGTTGTGTACAGTATGTGGCCTCCCTCACAATCCTTTTATGTCTCGCCGCTGGGACCGTCTGTGGTCCCCATCGATCAGTGTTTACAATTACACGAAGCATCGGACAATCGGGGCTGTCAAGATTTCAATCATGAGACCTGTGTTAACCAGGATCATTTATAATAATTCTTGAACAATTGCATACGTTATCTTCTGTTGGATGTTTGACAAGGTTTACCTCTTTGGGAAGGTATAAAACAAGTAGGGTATTTATTATATATAGTACGGTATCTAGCTAAAGCGACAAATAAATAAATAAAAAATCCAAAATATTTTCCTTTTAAAGTAACATGTTATTGTACTCTATCTTAGCTAAACAAAATTAAAAACAAGTAAGTATACATTTTTTTAACTTTAATGACGAAATAACATTAAATTTGTAGTCTGTGATAACTATTCTGTTAAACACCCACCAGAAGAAAGAAACTATTGTTTAGAAATTTACCAGCATTTTATAAACCAGACTTTAAGGATGATTTGAAGTAAAGGTTACGTTTGTAAGTACAAATGTAACACCTTGCACAAAACTGATTTACCTGGTTTTCTGACATCGCTGAAATAGCGAATTAGTGCTCAAGATAAGTTGCATAGAAATTTAATTTGATCAAACTTGTTTAAACCAAACAGTCCATAGTTGATGGTTTACGAGTAACTCAAATTTTGTATCGATTCATTATGAGCTTTTCATGTCTGGTTGGTCTAGGGAAAATGAACGCTGTTACCATATTTAAGAGTTTGCTTTAGAAATGGTTTGTTAAGTTTACCTGTTACGTCATGGTATGTGAGTGAATTGCGATGGATGCTAGAAGTGGAACACTGTCTGACACATGGTACCTGTATATAGTCTTGGAAGTATTTTACCTTTTTTCCTGGTTCGTACAAAACTTGGAATCGCGTGGAAAATATCTGCTTATCTAAAGGACAACATTTTTTATTCTTTTGCTTGCCACCTTTTTATCCCTTCATTATCTCTTCTATATATTGGAAACTGTTTGCAATAAAGAAACTACGCAATACTGAAATGCCTATATGTGACGGTTACGTTGCACAATAATTAAGGCTGATAGTACCTGTATAAATTTAAAAAATTTGCTCACTTTGGGCATGTTATGTAAAATATATAAAATTCCTGTTGTAAACTGTTTGGGTTCCCATTTATAAATCAGACCAGTATACAAACACAAGGTTAATTTAACACTGGAACATCTTGGATAACTTCATTTCTTCTGAAAGACGACGTTTTACATTTGGATGATGTTAATACAATCTTTTCAAGATTTCATCATTTTCACAGGATGTGAATTAGGATGTGGATTTTATGGGTGTTTACTGTTAGTCTTGAAGGGTAGGTTAAAAATTTCGGTTGATTATTTCAATGTTCCATCTTTTATATTTCTTGGTGAGTGAATGAATGAATGGTATGGTAATGCAGACTATTTATTGTCGGGAATTTTAAATAGCTCATTGTCTGTCTCATGTTACCAATCTGAGTATTTCCAGTCTTTTGAAATTTTAATTTATTGTTATGCAAAACTGCTGTTGTATGCTGCAGATAATACTGTAACTTCCAGTAAAACGTTAATCGTCCATCTTTTTTCTGTTTTTAAAAAAAAATTATGTCTCAATAATGAACTGCAAAATTGTCTGAAATGTGTCCTCCGGTCACAGTTTTATTATCCTCAATATAAATGAAAAACTACAGACATGCCTATCTGCACAAGACAGAGTTGAAATGACATGACAAAGTTGAGATTGCATGTATCGCAGCCAAAGCAGTGGTGATAACAGGGACCGGTTTAATAACTCCTGTACACTCTTCATTTTCTGCAAATATTGCAGTTTATGATGTCGCAGTATAATACCATGCCACCGAAATCCCTTCTGCTAAACAACTCTCCCAAAGCTAAGAACGTGCAACGTTCCGGAGGGTAAAGATTCAAGGATAAGAAGGTGGGGTGGTTGAATGGTTATAAGATTATATGCTATCCATCTTGCATGCCCTAAGTTCGTATCTGGCGATAGCGCACAAGTTGCATCTGGTCGAACAGTGTAATGACTAGAACAATCACTACGATGTCATTAACTGCTGTACACTCTTCATTTTTCTCAAATATTGGCTACGGCTGTTGAACTTGAAAATGGCATTATTACCGCTCTATTAAACCAGCCCCAGGTGTTTGCGAAAGATGAGCATATCCTGCCCCACCGGTAATATTCATTGTAAGCACAGCCTTTCTGTTCGTCTGCTGTTTTGGTAGAAGCAGTGACATATGTTGATAGAAAACATTTGTAACAATGTGTAAAATAATAGTCCCAAAAGCTATGTGTGACATGTACACACACACACACACACACACACATATTCTTTTTATCAGTTCGTTTTGTTACATCAAATAATCAGGATCTACAAGGATGAATAATTATTTTGTGGCTCGTGAAAAAAATATTGTAAAAATATTCAATGTTATTTTTGAAAAATTTATAAACTAATTTTCGTTTCTGTACATAAATGAATTTTACACATCGAACGTTTTAAAACACTAATGGTAAGTGATCTTTATGATCATAATTAATGTTATTATATTCTTTTTTTTGTAAGAAGGGATTGGGGCGTTATAATTTGTATGTCGGTATATATATTGTCCGTTTTAAATTTTCACACCGATTTTCCTTATTCTAATCTGAAAAACTTTGTGTTAAATAATTAACAATCTGACTTGTGTGGAGAGTTTTATTTAATGTGTTGATTGTAGCTATTCTAAAATCTTTGTCATATGCCCTGACCCACAGATGATGATTTCTGTGATACTGCAAAAATGCTCCTTCAGCCTATAAAGTAGCATTACACGTAGAATTGTGTTTACCAGCCACAATTTTTATCATTGTCTTTGTTGTCGACAGAAATTTATTTGCAAAGAAATATTTCTGTCGTGGCATACAGCAAGTAAAATTATTTTCTCATACTGGGAATCCTGAAAAGGGAGTATGCAGTTTGCAGTTAAATTTATAAAATATTTTATAAATGAATTGATTACTTCTGTTTGAAGATATTTTATAAATTAATTGATTACTTCTGTTTGAAGATATTTTATAAATGAATTGATTACTTCTGTTTGAAGATATTTTATAAATGAATTGATTACTTCTGTTTGAAGATGTTTCAATAGTGGAATATTCTATTTAAAGATGTTTTTACTCAGATTCGATGTGGATTACCACTAGAATTGTGTACCACAATGTTTCCATTTTGTGTTTAAATTTTTTTTTTAAATAATGCTTGAGAAAAAAAGAATGAGAAAATATTAAATTTGTATTATATAATTAGAAAAATATTACTTTTTATTATCCGAAGTTCTTACTTGTGTGGCATGTTAAAGTTTTCACAATGTCTTAACAAGCCACATATATGTAATCTATGTATATATATAGAAGTGTGTGTGTGTTTGAGCAGAATTTTTTTTTGTAACCATTTAAATATTGTTCTTATTAGTATATTTATGGATAATTGATTTGAATGAAATTGAGTTTTTATTGGTTTTGTTACATGTTTTTCTTAAATTTCACAACACTAAATTAGGACAGGATCAAACATTTCATTGACACAAGTGTACAACCATACACATTGCACATTATGCTTGATATACAACTTGGTGACTTCTGACACTGACTTATATCACATGACTAGTTGTTTTTTTACATTTTTAAAAAGACATTTAGGCTTAGAAAATGTGAAGCCCATGATGATGGACATCAAACTCCAAACCCCATTCATCTTGCCTTTTGCACTTGTATTTTGTGTTTTCCCCTCAAAATGAACACAAAAGCAGCTTGCCTAACCACCCAAATCGTTGATCATGATGCTCAAACTGTTGTTTCATTCGCCTGCATATTTCATATATTGCTGTCTGATCATTTCTGAAGTATGTTTTATTATTTGTTGGATATTTGCATTTAACAAGACCCACCCCTTCCACTGCCAACCATAATCTTTTTAGACACTTAAAATATATAAATGTAATTTTTTTTTCGCAATTCCTGTTATGATTTAATTTTACCCAGTATTTAAATAAATGATTCGCTTTTTTCTTACTTTCATATAGCATTGTGAGGACAAATTGCTAATTTAGAGTTTACACTTGCAATAGCAGTTTTACTACAGTTCATATGTGACATTGAAAATTAACATTACAACTCTACTTATTATTCGCCTGTTGTTAATATAGATTATTATACGTATCAGCATTGAGAATGTTTGCCAATTGCTTTGGTTGTGGTGTGTTCAAAAGTGGATGGAATGTTGAAGTAAGATCTGTGTAAAGTCACGGTGGTTTTATTTTTGTCAGTTGTAGATGTTTTGTACAGTCATCGATTAAACATATCTGTCTGAAAATTTATTTCTTCTTATTACTTTAATTTTAAAATTAAAAATTTGCTATTGTTTTTACTGTATTTTCAAATCAGGACACATATTTAGCACAATATCAAAAATACGATAATTTCTGTTAATTTGTTTTTTAGTACCCCAAAACACGTTAAACAAATAACTTTAAAAACCATTTCCCCAAAAAATATTTAAGCATTTTAAATGATAGAAGTAAATATTTGCCATTAAACTATTACCAAGGCCATGGCAATTAGCTTGTATTTTGGTTTTAAAGATTTCTGAAATGTCTCATGGGTTCTAAAAGTCTTAAACTTTGTTTCTCTTTATTACATGTTCAAAGAAAGCAATTTTTGAAGTCATCCTATAAGACCCACTTGTTCTTGCCATCAAATTACGTCCTTTTTTTTGTAATTTTATGTGTTTTATTGTAGCCTCCAAAAGTGATAATTTGTCAATTTAATAACCCCAAAGCAAGGTCATCCTCATTCTGTTAAAATGTGATTTAAAGTTCTTTCTACCCAGTGATAGCTTTGTTTTTACAATGCTGCACTTAAATGTCAATAATAACTAAAGTCTGAAAGTTTTGAAAACCTTAAAAACTTAATGGAATAAAACTATATGTATTAAAAGTACAGTTGTCTATTGTTGGTATTGTGTAATAAATCCCTAGAACTAACGGTTATAAACTATTTCCTCAGATTTGATGATAAGCGTACACATTAACAGATTCTGTCGGTAAGTATGTGTACATTAAAAATAAACTGTTTTAGTTTTCAAGTGGCTAAACAGTTTTTTTTACTGATCACTTTTTGCCGACCTTGAAGCGGATGTACTTGACAGGTTTGCTAATAACTATACCGAACAGCATTAAAAATTTATCACATAAGAAGAATGTGTGTATGTTGATATTTTTTATTATTCCATAGATAAACAATAACTATTAAATAATGACTAACTTGTAGTTTAAGTTGTTTGACTTTTGAACCCTGACTGAGCTTTCCCCGGTATATATAACTTCATATAGAATATTTATAATTGAAATATTATAGACATTCATAAAAAATGTGCAAAATTTTTATTGCTGTTCAGTGTATAATTTGTCACACTTGGTAACAAAACATGTACAAGGTTAGCGTTACGGAAATTGTTATCGAAATCTTATATGGGGGCGAAATTCTTAAGTAAATAAATTTCACAAATTTTTTTC
Source organism: Melanodrymia aurantiaca (assembly GCA_032355825.1). NCBI lineage: Eukaryota > Metazoa > Mollusca > Gastropoda > Neomphalida > Peltospiridae > Melanodrymia > Melanodrymia aurantiaca. The sequence continues at coordinate 11,355 of JAULBR010093437.1, forward strand.
TCAATCTAGTTAAAATAAAATCTTTTCTTTTTTTTGTTAAGCATAACTGATCAGTTTTCAAGTTGTCTCCACCCTACTGGAAATAAAGGATGTTTTTACCATATCAAATTTTGTAGAAAGGGGGAAATTTGACAAAAGTAAATATTTTTGACCATTAAATGACCTATTTGGCAGTCTGTAGATGTTAAATTATTTGCCTGACCTCCCTGGGTTATCTGCTTTTGGAGCAGATGTACAATTCTTTCAGTGTCAAGATCATGTCATGAGCAGAGGTTGACACGGCAACCGGAGACATGTCGTTGATCTGGCCGACAGCCATCTTGGCAGGCGGCGGTACGAAAAAGGTAGTACGAACTAAGGTACTTTGTAAGTCTGCCAGCTTTCGTAATGTGCGTGTTGAGGATATCACATTGTATACATATACGTCATATCTAGCTTTTTTATTTGTTTTTCATCAAAACAATATGTCTTTTGGTTGTTGTTTTTTAAGTATCAGATGGGTTTTTTTTCTTATATATCCACGCACAACTTGAAAAAACGTGCATCATGCCATTTGTATTTGATTAACATTTGTCACAGTATGAAATCCCATCAAGTTTGCGCACTCTGTATGATTTGTGGATACTCGTGTTTCTGACTAATAGAGGAGACTGAATGTGAGTTTGTGTCTGGTGTATATGTGTGTATTTTTTCTTCTCATATAGCATTGCAAAGTTAGATTATATACGATTGTATGGCTTTTTTCATTTTTCCAAAAGTGTAAAACATGTATTCAAATAGCATAAATTCTTTTTCTTTGCAGGCCAGGGAAACGCTGACAGACCTTCATTCCAGACGATCGGAAATTCTTGCCAAAATTCACCAAAACACACAACTTGGTGTTGTTGGAAAACAAGTTTGTGATCCTCCAATATATCCAAGTCCATACCCTACACCCTGTGTGCCTCTACACAGTCTTGGAAGTCATAGCTCGTCTTTACAGACACATCAGCCTCTTCTGCAGCAAAGTCTGGAATCTAAGCATATCTCTTTTAATGAGAGGGCCATTGTTCTCATCGATCCTCGAGCAGAGCAGCAGACAGTGCTGACCCCATCTCTTCAGGAACGGTCATTCATTCACGATGTTCCTCCACCACGGAACGTCTATTCGAACCTCTCTTCACGACCAGCTTTATTCCGTTCTACGTCTCTTTTTACTGCAGTCACAGACTCGGTTGATGTCGTCAGAACATCAGCTCTTGAAAATTCAGGTAATTATCATCCCGCAAACAACATTGTTTTTTTTGTTTTTTTGTTTTTCAAAAAACATTTATTGTCCCCAGAAACATAGGTGATGTCAGGGTTGCAAACAACGATTTATATTTTCTGTATCATATAATAATTGGCACATTATTAGCCATTTTTGTCAACTATTGCTTACAGTATATAAGTTAACAGTTTGTTATTATGGTCACCAATGTGTTTAAATATGTATGAAAATGCAAAGACAGAAATAGTATTATTTCTCCATTAAAAGCCAAAAAACAAATACTGGTGCAGAAACCCAATTGGATGGGGGTAAAATTTTCAGGCAACATATACCTTTTCAGAGTTTCCAAAGCCATGACTTGTTCTGCCTTCATCAGTTAATGGCATTTGACATGCTCAAGATCGTAACCATGATGTTGCTGGTCTTTGTTATGCTATAGGTCAATGAGACTGCTTAAAAGCAAGGAAATAAATACATGTAGTTTTGTTTGTTTGTTTTTCTAGTCAGATGGCAGAAAAATGAGAGAGATGATCCGAATGTGAAACAAAAGTGGCAAGATTTGATCATTTGCATAAAATCAGGTAAATATACTGTGCACAATATTTTTGATGCCTTATTGGACTTGATCGATTTCAACAAAATATGTTTGACACTAATAATATATATATATGGTTAAAGCCATAATAATTTATGCACTTTCTTCTTTAATTTCCACTTGGCTTACATGTATACAAACTAAAATAACATATTCTAGATTATTACCTGCAGAACACCAGATCATGTTAGGCTTGTTACGATGGAAAGTCAATAATCCATCTGCCTCCTCTAAATGTAGCAGGGTGCAAAAACAACTAAAAGCTGTAAAATCGATAAAATATGTTAGGGCAAGAATACAGTAGATTGGCGGTGTGAAAGTCTTTAACAGTGTTACCATTTCAATCTATTATAGTGGGATATGCAAGATGATCTTTTGATTTGTTTCTCTAGGATGTGCGCCATATTTGTCGTCTACTTCCTATGTGCCATGGTCAAGTGAAGAATGCTCCAGCAGTGGTGATGAGGCTGGTAGAGTGCCTGGTGATAATAAGGTCCAAAGCAGCACTTTGCTCTGGCAAAAGGTAAACAGACTCCGAATGTACAGTGTTAGTAGCATTCAGGGGAACTTGCCATGTGTAATGTGATAACTCATACATTCCCTCTTCTTGCTCTATTCCCAGAGTCACGCAAGCTCCGGAATGGTCATCTTTGGCTGACATCTTTTGTCAACAACATACACAGTCTGCAGATTGCAATACTGTCACTAATATGAATCTCTTTCTTTTATTTTTAAGTCGATCAAATGAGCTCTAGCATTCACCAACTCTGGTGAGCAATAAAGTACAGTGTCGCAGGTTAGTAATACATTTCAGTGTTTCATGTGAACAATAAAGTCCAGTATCTCAGGTGAGTAATAAAGTCCAGTGTCTCGGGTGAGTAATAAAGTCCAGTATCTCAGGTGAGTAATAAAGTCCTGTATCTCAGGTGAGTAATAAATTCCAGTATCTCAGGTGAGTAATAAAGTCCAGTATCTCAGGTGAGTAATAAAGTCCAGTGTCTCGGGTGAGTAATAAAGTCCAGTGTCTCGGGTGAGTAATAAAGTCCAGTGTCTCAGGTGAGTAATAAAGTCCTGTGTCTCAGGTGAAAATAAACTCAGTGTTTCGGATGAAATTAAAGTCCAGAATATCAAGTGAGTTATAAATGTCAGTGTTTTGCGTGAGCAATGAAGTCCTGTGTCTCAGGTGAGTTATAAAGTCTGGTGAATGAGGTGTAATAAAATCCCGTATCTCAGGTGAGTAATAAAGTCCAGTGTCTCAGGTGAGTAATAAAGTCCTGTATCTCATGTGAGTAATAAAGTCCTGTATCTCACGTGAGTAATAAAGTCCTGTATCTCACTTGAGTAAAAAAGTTTCGTGTGAGTAATAAAGTCCCGTATCTCATATGAGTAATAAAGTCCTGTATCTCATGTGAGTAATAAAGTCCCGTATCTCGCGTGAGTAATTAAGTCCCGTATCTCATATGAGTAATAAAGTCCCGTATCTCATATGAGTAATAAAGTCCTGTATCTCATGTGAGTAATAAAGTCCTGTATCTCACATGAGTAATAAAGTCCCGTATTTCGTGTGAGTAATAAAGTCTCATATGAGTAATAAAGTCCTGTATCTCATGTGAGTAATAAAGTCCCGTATCGCATGTGAGTAATGCAGTTAACACACGTCTGTTCCCCCACAAACTGGTCGTTTCTTTACCATGTCATATGCTACGTTGCTCCAATTGAGCAGATTTGGTCAATAATTCCTGTTAAAACATAACATAAGCCGTATTATAATTGTAATTTATATAGTACATGCATAATAGGAGAAATTATTAGATTTTTATGGGTAGTTTGATCACTTTAGTAATGCTCATTACCAAGTTTGATGCAAAATGTTTCATTAGGAATATGGGCATCGGTGCTATAAATTGTCCTTTCTTTTTAATTGGGTTGGTTTATTCAAATTTCAAAATTGATGTGACCACACTACAAACAAAACTAAATAAATTTTCAACACAGACAATATACACTAATCAATGATTTTAAGACCAATACAACAGTAAATGTGCGATTTGGGTATAAATGCTTCTTTACGGTAATTAGTGCATCAGCATATTTGATGACAAATGGCTTGTTTGAATTATTTTCAAATGTAAGCAAATGCATGTACCATTAAGTTTAATATTAACACATCAAGGCAAAATGGGCATGCACCCATAACCAGAAACACAATTTCAAACGTACATAGCCTAACTGAACATTAGACCCATACATGTCTGTATTGTAACAAATGAACAGCAAATATAATGTGAAAAATGCATCCTTGGGCATTGCTATTTTGAATAATTACATGACTTATTAAATTAATGCGTGTTGCTTTTATGAATTGAATACCTTCGTTACTTGTCATAAAAATTATCTGTGTGTTGTTACTGCAGATGTTGCCATGGTTTGTCTTTTTCGTTCCTCTCTCTCTTTTTTTTCATTGTTAATTTTAATATGTTATAATAATATTCTCAATCATGGATCATTGATTTTAGTTTCTTTATGTTTTTAAAGAGTTCTCCACAGATTGTGATGCTCATTGACTTTTATATATATATATATATATTGTTTAGATTTGTTGTTTACGTAACTCTTATAAATTGTTTTTATTCTGTCAATAGGTACACCACCAAGGTGGAAGTGAAGTACAGAATGAAATGTAAGTGTTCTGTCTTATTTATTATACATCGTTGCTTTTCTTTTTATTTTGGCTATACATTATGCATATATCTCTTTATGAAAGAGTAATAAATGAGTTTTATGACTCACTGTTTATTGACTGAGATTAAATAAAGCTCTTTTTGCTGTGGTATTTTTCAAAATTAGTTCTTTTATTCTTTCTTTTTTTAACAATAAATATATGTGTTCTTGTAAAAGTTGTTGAAGATTATTTTCAATTTCAGTGTGAAACTAGACGGTCAGGATCTGGACAGTTTTATTCCGTTCTGTTCGCCAGTGTCACGGTATGGACCGATATCTCAGTTGGCAAGAACAGCCAAGTTTAAGATGACTGAACCGGTGCACGTAACAGCTGATGAGGTCAGTATTATTTTTTCAATTAATTTTATCATTAAATCCCGAATATTAATGCAATCTAAAGCCATCGGGAGAACATAATCTTCAACATCTGCTATTTTAAAACCGTATGTACCATCTTTGTTTGATACTTTATCTCTTATATGTTCAGACCTTGGGCAAAATGATTCCAGTGATGTCAGTGGAACGACCCAAGACAGCATCTTCTCCAGCTCCCAGTCGCTATGCTATTGGGGAGATAGTAACACACGACGTGTATCCAATAATACCTCAACGCTTTTCAACAGACGACATCATTCTGCGAAAACATACTTTTATTGGACCGAAATCTGAGACACATCACACTTGGAAATTGTGGTACGTAATGTATATGTCTAAGACTAATACTATTTAAGGCCATACATAATTCTGTTCAATGTAAACATGTTTGTTGAGACAAAACTAGGAAATGGTGCCAGCTATACAATCAGTTATGAAAAACAAAGTACTTGGCATAAGTATGCACAGTTTTATAAATATTTAATGTCAATCTCTTAGTTATGAATGTTCCGTAAAACGAGCAGCTATAATAAAGACAAAATGTTACCCGTACAGCATATAATTGAAAGCTTTATTATCAGGGATAAAACATTTATATTGTGATAAAATGACATAACAATCTGTCTTTCTAGAAAAATTTAATCTTAAATACTCAATAATTTTACAAACTTATTCTTAGAAATATATAAACTTTGTTACAGTATACAACCAACATCACAGAGTTACTTGCAAGAAGAACTGGCTCAGGTGCAGCACAAATCAGAAAGTGCTTCAAATTCTGATGAGAGATTAGCTTATGAGCTACGGGCTATTGAACTACAAATTTCTTTGGTAAGTATTGAAGATTATCTTATGATTCCAGTTACAAAAATGTTCTTGTTACGTTCAATCATCTGTATTACTTGTGATGTTTTCGGACCTACGTTCGTTTTGCTGCAAAAGAATGCGTGAATGGGGCGTGTTCAGTTTTGTCTGCTGGGAATGTATACCAGCTCGCCAATCTATCACTGACATTTATTCAGAACAAGCGACCAATCGGTCTTCTCATTTACGAAATTAACAACTTGCAATTGGGTTACAGTGTTTCAAATCGGCTGCATTTTAGAAAAGTCAACGGAAGTACTTGTTATGTACAGGACATACCTATTCCTTACTACAGGATGTGCTTGTTCCATACAAGATGTGTTTCTTCTGTACAGAAAGTGTTGGTTCCATAAGGGAAGTGTTTGTCGCTCACGGAATATCTCAAGATTAGTTATCAGACAATTGTAGCCGAGATTGTGATGTGCACAGTGTTCTGTGATGTGCACAGTTGTCCGACATTTATATCGTTTACCTACTAAAAGCATTCTGTGCAATACTTGGGAACTGAGTATATTTCAAATTGGGCACATTCAAGTCACAAAACCCATACCTGTTGGTTGTATGTGGTGTTCGTATGGTGTCAACATCTATTGGGTGTCATTCATATGGCAATTGTAATCCATGATTCACAGTGTGAGAGTGCTACATGTTCAGTGTTAAATGCACTTTCCCTCAGGCAAGGTGGTACATACCATGGTCGTTGATATACATGTCATAGAAAACTGATTAGTCTGGTAGATGTTCATGTCCCATGATCTCGTACACATCAGGACAGATTAAAATCCTTCTCAACCTGTCCGACAATTGTGATGTTCAATAAATGTGTGCAGAGCGGTGCATGCTGTATACTAGCAATATATAACATAATCAATACACAATTCAAGTTTGACTTCTCAAACCATGTCTTGAGTACAAACTTTTTTCTAATTGGTTTTTTTGTAAATATAACATCAACTTTTCAGAGAAATGGAGAAAAACTTGGTCGTGTTCACAAGCTTGATTTGATAGAAAACCATGAAGACAGTAGACAGTTGACTGGTATCCAGTCTTCGTCGTCTGCCATTCCACAGCTGGGCACTAGTGATATATATTTGGTGTGTTGTTCCTTCATATCCACATCAAATGTGGTGTTAATTATAAAAGCCTGTACAATTGATTCCAAACATTTCAAGTTGGATACCCAGTAACTTGTATCCCCCCAAAAAACTTGTCTTTTGATACCGTTGAGTCATTGAATAGGAAAAATGTATTTCTAAAAATGGTGAAGGGATATAGAGGTACTTTTTACAAGCATACTTTGTGAACCTATTTGATTGAATTCGTTCACAGAGTAAATATGTTTATATACTTATGTTGCAGTGGTATCGGAAGAACATGAGCAAGGGAGGCATGTGCCCCACGTTTCACCTTTTGGCACAAAACAATCTTTTCTGCGTATTTTCAAAATTTACGTATGCCCCACCCACACTTTTTGTCAGCTTCCTACACCACTGTTAGCTAATGAAGATAATCCATATTTAAAGTATTTGTGAGAATCCAGTTGAAATCATTTATGGCATATATATATATTAAATTTAATGCGTTTAGTTTGATCATTAGTAAAAGGGCAAACAAACTTCCACACAATGGCCTGTTTGTCACAATGATGATCTTATTTCAATAGGGATTATCCAGTGCAATGACTGATGACGTGAATCTGAAACTGGAGTACGGAGACCAACAGTTTGCCCAGCAGCTGCACAGAGAAGACGGCGATATACAGCTAATGGGCATCTTTCGACCAAGAAACCCCGAATAAATGGTAATGATCAATATTTGGAAACTTGGTGTGGAACGAAAGAAATGTGGGATGCGTTGGTGTGTGTTTGGAATGAGTGGGAGTCTGTTTTGGAATGAGTGGGAGTTTGGTTTGGAATGAGTGGGAGTCTGTTTTGGAATGAATGGGAGTTTAGTTTGGAATTCATTTATAGGGACAAAAAAAAAATCTATCCATGTTATCCATATTTTTTCTTTTCAGAAACCATGGTTTTTAGAGGCAAAGACATGACTGCAACAACAAATTTTTTGTATCAAGATGTTTTGAGAGTTATGCGTTCTTGTTCCTGTCTTATCTTCAGGCTATATATAACTAATACATATGCCACGCGTGTCATGTTATGTATGATTTTATAAATCATATTGTATGTTAATGTTTATGATACATTCACATTATTGTGTATTGTACCGTGTGGTTTTATTGCTTTGAATTTTTCATTGTTTTCATTATTTGTGTTTACCTCCTGAGGCTAAGGAGTGACTGTTTTTATTATAAATATTGTGCTTGAAGCCTTTACAAATTTGATTCAGAATTTTTTTTTTAAAGTAAACTGTTATACCGCATACTTTCTGCTGTTTTTTAAATTCAAAATGGAATACTACACTATTTCTCAATTTTCTTTTGTTTTTAAAAAGAAATATTAAATAATTCATATCTTATAAAGCAAAGTAACAAAACTTTCAGAATTGTCTTTTTTTGTTTTTATCTAAACTGACAAACTACCTATTTTAAAATTGTGTTACGATAAAATTCAAATTAATATCTTTTTCAAGGTATCCACAAAATAAAATACATTAGATCTGAGTGAATATGCATAAAGATGTATATTTCTGTAAGTATACCACATAAATGCCATAATGCATGTTAATTGTGAATTAAGATAGTTTTTTGAAAAATGTTGTTTCTGTAGTAAACTGAAGAAAGTTTGCAAAACAATTTTCATAACGATTGTTTAGACTTCAATTAAAACAATTTTACTAAGTTGCAATCCTATTTCTATCGGCCATTCACATTTTATCAAACAATATTTCAAACCTGTTATACAGTACCATCTTAAAGGTATCAGTTAATTAGGTAATCTTTGTTGTGGATACCTCAGTATCCTTAGCTGAGCTCACCCTGTATGTAGCCTAATTGGCCAATTGCAGTGTGGCTACAAATTTTGGTAAATTGCTAACAATCTTCTGAAACATGCCCTTTGTAGAAAATTGGCTAAAAAGATTGAACCCATCCAGAGTAGCCAAAACTAAATATCAGTTATATTTTAATAATTGCTAAATAGAATGCTACTATTGTCTCTGTATTTTAAAACTAAGTACCAGTTTTATTGGAATGTTTTAATAGGAATTCTTCGTTGTGTGTGATTAAGAAATTCAATGTGAATTTGTGAGGCCGATTCATATCCCAGCAATGTACATGTTTTATATGTGCAATACCGGGTCAGTGTTTCTGTACCACAAGCTGGTTATATTTTAATAACTGCTAAACACAATACTATTGTTATTTTTATCAATCCAAGTATTGAACAGTAACGATCTTATTAGTATCGGTTAATATAAATTCATTTTTGTGGTTGACCAAGAAGTTAAAACAGTTTTATGCTGTGGGAATTGGCGCCACATGTTTGAATTCCTCCAAATGTATGCCGTTTTTATTACGTATTGTCAGAAATGTGAATTAAAATGGAACTGTTGGCTCTAATAGAGCCCCATAAGTGACTACGTAATGGATTATTTGGATGTTGACTCTCAAATGTATATAATATTTTATAGTTATTCACTGTAGAACACATGAAGCAATTGATCCACTACTATGTAGTTGTCAATATATCATAGTATGTAGTTCATCAAATATGCAGTGTTTAATATGTGTGAGGTTTTAGCAAATATATTTAATTTTATGTTATTTCTTCAATTACATCACATTTTTCATGATTCTTTTTTGAGCTGAATATTGCTAGTTGCAAGTTCATATTTACATTAATTTGTTTACACAACATTTTTTTTTCAGTTTATTATATAAAGTTTTTTTCTTTCATACAGATTATAGAAATAAATATTCAATTACTAACTGGTTTTGCTTTTGGAACCACAAACCAAATATGTCTAGAATAAAAATTTGAACTATTAAAAAAAAACATTGTTAATAATCAGTTTTGGATCTTTAAGGCATATTAAGTCTGACAAAACAAATGTGTAGAAATCTTATAGTACTTAGTTGTTTATGTTTTATAAAGTTATTAGAATACACTCAAATCTCTTTAAAAAAATTGTCATATTTGTGCCATTTCCTCAAGATATTTGCGTCTCCTTGTTTAGCACATATTGCTGTGGATATTAGTCCATACCTTAAACGGGAAATGCATCCTAGCCTTTAAAAAGTATTTGTTGAAACACTTGCTTTAAAAAAATTCACAAATCCATCAATTTGTTACACAAATTCCTCAGTTTAACTGAAAGTTGTTTATGCGTACTTGTAAATTAATTGTTTCAATGTAAATATATAATTTAATCAAAGTTTGTTTGGTTATAGAACGATTCACATATTTTTAAGTATTTAGGAAAATATATATGTCTTTTTGTCATCTGGGATGCATTTACCATACCTACATGTTACATCTTTGATGGTACAGGCTACATAACTTTGAGACTTATTGTTTGCAAAAGTATAAACTATGTTTATACGTGTATTCAAGACGATTATTTCTTGCTATTAAACTAATAGTAATTGAAAGTCTAGTTATGTTTTTTTGTGTATACTTGTGACATTACTATACTTATTGTGATACATGAGTCGCAGGGAGTGGGACGTAGCTCGGCAGTAGAATGTACACGTGTGGCGGGATGGGAAACGCGTCTGGTTTATCAAATTCCGTGTTGTGTGCTATTCTGTCTATGGGATAGTGCACATAAAAGACCCCTTGCTGTTTT
>JAULBR010093438.1:0-12035 GCA_032355825.1 Melanodrymia aurantiaca
TTGTATTTTCAAAAATGTTTTCCTTTTTTCTCTACGTTAAATGAAACTAAAGTTATCTACTAAAAAACATACTACAATAATGCAACCTCAGACTTTATGTTTTGGTGATTTACTCATTTAGCATGTTTTAGCGAATCACCAAAACAAAACATCGGTGGTTACAATGTAAGTTGTAATTTACATTATTGTAACTAATATCCAGTTTACCTTTCTTTGAGTTTGACTTTGATGTAGTCCCAAGTTTCCAATGTAGGCCAATGTCATCTAAAGCCACCTGAAACGATTTTCCATCACTAATGAGATCTCCAAACAAAACGTCTTGCGTGTCCGACGAGGTTGCTGTCATGTTGTTTGACCAATTCATACCCCTACTCCCACCATACATCGACGCAGGTCAACAAACATACTACTAAAAGTGACCCATTTCCGATGTGTTCCGATCGTAGAGAGTTTTTACTAGTCTAATGTACGGAAGAACATTAGGGCCAACCCGTACAAAGAAAACCATGTATCTCGAGAGCTGGAGATAATAAGTCGAGATTTCGGGATAATAAATCGAGATTTCGAGATATTATGTCAACATCTCGAGATAATAAGTGGAGATACTAAAACGAGATTTCGAGATACTATAAGGCAAGAACTCAAGATAGTAAGTGGAGATACTAAATCGAGATCTCGAGATAGTAAGTCGAGATCTTTCATGAGATAACCCAGTCGAGATCTCGAAATAAGTCGTGATTTCGAGATAGGGCCTACTATAAATCAACATCTCGTGCAAAATCGAGATAGTAAGTCGTGATCTCGAGATAGTAAGTCGAGATCCCAACATAATAAGTCGAGATAATATGTATAGACTTAGTAACTCTGGCCAAAAACGTTTGGTGCCGTTTTCGCCATTAAAAAAGTGGTGCCGTTTTAGCCCACATCCAATAACTCGACTTACCATCTTGAGATATCAATATAATTATCTCGAGATCTTTAGATACAGAACGTTTTTTCTTAGTAAAGATTAGCCCTAATGCTATTTCGTAGCTTTCAACCCAGTCACTGCTATTGTATATGGGACAATAAAATACTAGTAGTTGGGTTTTTAAAAAAAAAAGAGATCTCGAGATAATATGTAAACTTATTAGTATATCGACTTAGTATCTCGAGTCTCGACTTACTATATCGAGATCTCGTCATAATTATCTCGAGGTACAGAACATTATTTTCATAGGACGGATTGGCCCTAATGCTCTTTCGTAATATTCGGGTAGAAGAAACTCAGTTCGAGGTGAATGAACTACAGTGGTAGTAATATGTGTGACACTGTTATTAGTACCACGGGCTACTGGGGTCCCATGCACCCCACCCCCACTTACTATCCACGTCGTTTTTCGGTCTTTTCAAGTAACCCTGGGCCTAACGGTCGGGAAATATCAACATTGAATAAACTTGCTCCACGTGTATTGACAATATTTAAGGGGATGGGCATACAATTGACTATTATAATAATAATAATAATAATAATAATAATAATAATAATAATAATAGTAATAATAGTAATAATGGGTCGATTTCAACAAATGTGTAATTGGTGACAATTAATAACCAATGAGATCATTGTTAACGTCATCAAAGGTCAACTAACTAGCGAAAACGAAAATTTCGCTTTTTTTTTTATGTTTCAAGTGACCTGTGTATAGTATAATGATCAGTTGGTACATATAATTTGTCATTCAAAAGAGCGTTCTCACCAGTTAATTTTGTTATTAGAATGTCACACATTTTCCGTCGAAATAATTTCACATAATTTATAAGTTAATCAGATTCTCAAACTTGAAAGTACATGTATATGGATACAATCAATATTCTGGTACTTTAAATAGCACTGGATAGCCTACTTTTCCAACAAGTGATACACGACTGGTTCATCAAAGTGTGCTATCCTGTCTGTGGGAAAGTGCACATAAAATATCCCTTGCTGTTATTCGAAGAATAGTAGCCTATGTGGCGGCAGTGGGTTTCCTCTATGACCAAGTGTCGATATAACCGTGCATTTGACATCAATAACCGGTGATTAATAATCAATGTGTTCCAGTGGTGTCATTAAACAAACAAACTTTATCTTTGGATAGCATACTCATTACATATACAAGTATATTTATAACAAAAACAAAACATTACTATACTATGAAATGTGCAAATAAATTTATTAATTAAAAATATATAGAATTACATATATTTTAAAAATATAATAAGATAAAATGTTACATTCAAACCAATTGTTTCTAGATGCAAATACAATTAGTGTGCTTTGAGCTGGAAAAGGTAACTTAAAATAAATTTATATACAAATAATTTGACATTATATCAAGTGTAAAAGATAGATAGTTCAAGTTAGCGAGTAGATGGTCTTGCAAACAAAAATAACTGCTTTAACAGTCTGGATGGTTTACATTGTGAATACTACGCAATCTCCCAGACACACACCCCACACAGAGAATATAAACAAATATAAACCAATATAAACCAGTCAGATGGAAAAGCTTCTCAATGAATATACATGTAATTGTATGGTCATATGTTGTCATAGTCAAGGTGCACACATTTCGTTCAAAAGTGAAATGACTAGACCAAAATCTTCAAAAACATAGCTTTTTAAAACGAAACTAAGTAAATTTTATGTACTAATTTAAATGAAGGCATAAAGGGTGTGTTCAAAGAAATCTCGACAACACGCATTCACATACCGGGTTGCTCATGTCAAATATTAACATTCCTTTCTAAAAATAAGAACAATCTACACATTAAACAGTTTTCATTATGCTTTACCCAACATCGAAGCAAGTAGGTGCACAAGTTATATCTTGTAGTAATGTCAATATTTTCCACAGCAGAGTAGTTCTAACAGTAAAAACTAAATCTTCTATAAACATTATTTCTTGTACTTCTTAACAAAGTCTTCCACACTTAGTTGAGAGGTGAGAACAGATTGTTTGATCTCTTCCGTGTGTCTCAGAGTGAACACAAGCGTTCTCATTGTTCTTCTGTACGTACAGTTAATGAGTCGTTTAGATAAATAAAATACTTCCCGCTCAATGGCATCAGGAAGAGTGTGTGTTACCTGAAAATAATCACAAATATCAAGTACTGCTAAAATTTAAAACAGTTAATAATCTTTAATGTTTTTTGCAATTAAATTCTGTCTAAGAAAACATTGTACTACATGTACTCAGAATTAAGCCTGGTTTGTTCAGAAAATTATATTGAAATAGCTTTGTTTAGTTCAACCACTGCACTATCAAACAGTCATATGATAGTGATTCAATGATACACAGGAAAATCTAATTAGTGGTTTTAAAACTGTGCTGTCTGTGTGTGAAGACGAACTTGTTCGTGGATAAATTCCAGACCTCTGACCTACAGTACTCATCTCCAAAATGTGAGTGGGATGTAGATCCGCAGTGAAGCATCTGCCTGAGGCTCGATGGATCAAAGGATCAATCCTTCTCAGGGACCTGTTGAGTTATTTCCCATTCCAACCAGTGATCCATGACTGATATATCAGACCATGATGTGTGCTATCCTGTTTGTCTGAAAGTGCACATAAAGGATCCCTTGCTATTATTCGAAAAAGAGTAGCCATACATTTATTTAAATAAAATAAAGTTGTATTACCTCAAGGGATAAAGCATCTGATAAAAACTTTTTACCAGAAGCTCTCATTTTTTCTGATTTTGCGTCACACTTTACTTCAATTTTAGGTCGATCAAGATGGTCTTGGAAATGTTTCTTCCACTTGATATAAACTCTTCGAGCTGATGATGAGACTTCGTTATCAGCATGTTTTCTTAATTTATTCACTACTTTTCCTACATTAAAGACAAAGTGAACAAACAATTACTGTAGAGAGTTACAACATAAGACAATTTGTTTATAAGGCCGAAAACAAAAAGTTACTTGTTTCCTATTACATGTTGGAAAAATATATGGCAGGTAGGTAGTAAAAACATTTTATTTTGGAAAATAATTTTATATATGTTTATTAAATAGGTGTTGATAGCTTTGGAATATTTTCGTAGAAATCGATGTTATATTTGAAAAAAAAATTTGGACATACTGAAAAAGATTTAGGGTCGTCAGGTTCAAATTAGGGTCGGTCGGGTAACCGGAAACAAACAATATTTTATGATACGCCTAAATTAAAATTGTGACTTTGAAGTTTTGTGTTTTTGGCTAAATAATTGACACTAAATATATTGACATATTACTAGTGATAATGTGGATTGGTTGTATGTCATTGTGTTCTTAATCGCCCATTATGCAGTAACCCATCTCAAAGAAAAAAATATTATAGCAAAACTTCTCTATACTGGACCGTCACTAAACTGGAATTCCCCCAAAACCGGACATTTCACACAATTCTCTGAACATCTTTGAAAACTAAAGTTTACCCATTTGAAATAGAAACCATTCTCAAATTAACTCTCAATGAATAAACCTGTCCCAATGTCTTTATGTAATGTAAATTGTACCTCTGAAAACCTGTCACAAAAAATATCGAACATTATAGTACCACTAATGGCTCAAATGGCATCTCAGCAGATTACTGCATACAGCAGCTAATACAGTAAGCGCATGCTCAAGTTTAGCTGAACATAGAGATGTTGCATGTAGCTCAGGTGCTGTTGACAACTAACAATTAAGCAATAAAAGTTCCATCAACAGCTTTGATATTTAAATAACTACAGTTTAGCATATTGACATGACCAGTGTCCACAACTGGTTTAACAAAGGCTGTGGTATGTGCTAACCTGTCTGTGGGAAAGTGCATATGAAAGATTCCTTGCTACTTTTCAATTTGGAGTAGAGGGTTTCCTTCCTCATACTAACACTAACTTCTGTTATGGGCAGACAGTCGAGGCAGCTGGACTGTGTGACCATGACTGACATGCTTGAACCTTAATTGGATATAAGCACGTAAATAAGTTATAACTAACTGTAAAGTTAGTTCAGTTACGAATTTGATTACAGACATGTTGGATATCATATGTATGCTAATGAAGTTAAAACATTTGCAGTTCCGAATGGTGAACGTTTCTTGTTACATGTATACATGTACATGAGTTTGAAAGTATGACACAGGTCACAAGTGTGATAGAAAGATGTGAAAGATGCCATTGAACAATAATGGATACATTTCTCAATATGTAGTGAATTAATTTGTGACATTATAAATATTACTATAATTGACACTTCCTAAATGAAATTCCATGCAAAAAAGTTGTCATGTGAACAGCGCTATAGTATCTTGTGAATGGTAGTTTATAATTAAGATCTATAACCCGAGATATCCAGTGTATTCAAAATTACCTATTTTTGTTTTGAGCAACACATTTCTTGGCGGTATCTTCTTACTAAGTTCTTTTAAACTCTCAATGATGATTTCCTTGGACTGGTTCTCTAACTGCAACTTGCTTTTCAGTCGCATAATTTCTTCAATTACAACAACGCCCTGTTAAATAAATAATTAATTACAAACACTATTAATTGTTAATTTTAAGTTTGCTAACAAACTATATATATTTCTGCAATAGAGGATAATGTCACAATATGGAGTTTAATATTTATAAACATGCATGTATTGATCATAAAAAAAAAAATTCAGATCCAAATCAGTGTACCGGTTTTCACTACTTGACTGGAAATGATGTAGCAAAAGAGCGCTATTGTGGTTGTCGTTAGAAAAGTTTGAAGCAAATATGTCAATTAAATGGAAATAATACTATTCGCAATCTCAACGAAACTTATAATATATTCATCATATGAAATAACTTGCAGAACATTTTGGAAATATAGAATTTACAAAAAAGAAGAGAGGATGCTTTTTTTTCGATGTATGCAACATTTCTTTTCACGACCATTCAATTATAAGCGTAATTTAATCAAAATTGGGAGCTGTCTGCACTGTTTAATGATTTTGTTCTTGAAAGATATCCTGCACCACTGGTGGAACCTGCCATAAGCACATCCACATTGTTCGTCTGCTGTCTTCATTGAAAGGATAAAAAAATTGTAAAACGGGTCAAAGTAAGATATTGCATCAGTTCTCAATGATGGAAGAGCGGGGCATAGCTCAGCAAAAGAGCGTTAACCTGAGATTTGATAGGTCGACTGATCAATCCTCCTCAGTGGAACCATTGGGTTATTTTCTGTTCCAACCAGTGATCCATGACTGGTCCATCAAAGCCTCTGGTGTGTGCTATCCAGTATGTCAGAAAGTGCACATAAAAGATCCCTTGCTGTTAACTGAAGAAGAGTAGCCTATGTGGCAACAGGAGGGTTGTTTCTGTGACCAAGTGTCGATATAGCCATGCTTTTGATATCCAATAACCGTTGATTAATAATAAATGTGTTCCAGTGGTGTCGTCACCATCACACCCTACTAAAACATGGGTTACAGCTAGAAGCTACATAATTTACACACAAAAATAGCACTTTTTGTTATTTTTTTACGTTTCCCTTTTTTGTCTACATTAAATGAAACTAGTTATCTCCAAAAAAACGCACTACAAATCAGCACAAAAGTCGTGAAATAAAGCATAGACAGACTTCTGTTAATATTATATGTTCAAAATAACAGCTACCAGAAACGTTTTTGTAACTGCCACGACATAGCGATTACTGCGATATCTGGCAAGGCAGGTTTAATGTTGATGATCTACGGTAATACTAATTACCTGTAGTGATTCTATTGTAGACTGTATGTATTGTTTACGTTTAGGGCTTGGTCTATTAACCATTGTTTTTTCAACATTCTTTACAATAAATTTATCCATAACTCATTAACTGAGGTGGACTTCTTTACTCAAACTCAAGTTTTGAACAAAGATCAAGGGGAATAATCCATAGCGTTCCTGCAAAGTTATGTACCCTCCTAACTAAGTCTGATGGGTCATAAAATTTTGTTTCACAAAATTTTAATATTCTCGTAAACATTTCGAAAATGCGATACATGTCACGTCATGAAAAAGAATATATTTTTGATTCATTGATTAATTAATTAGTGATTACTTTGTTAACGCTGAGATAATATAATGCATGATAACAACCCTATGCTCTATAGACTAGTTGCAACAGCGTTAGTGTTCTTGGTGTATTTTAGCCGTAAATTTAAAGGATGTTAAAATTATGATTGAAAGGTGACCATGCAATACAATACTTATATATTTATTGATTTCTAAACACATAGCCCCCGGAAAAAAATAGCAAATAGCAAAGTATTTAAATGCAAGATTCTGTTTGATGTTTAAAGTTACAAAGTTCATTGAAGAAAGTTCATAATGTAATTGTTAATTACAATAATTATTGTAAAATATTATATTTATAAAACTGAAATAAAAAAACCCCACAGAACATTGACGTGCACAAACGGCTCATTTCACGTTTTTTGTGTGTGCTGCCACTCGATCAGACGTTAGGCCTATAGCAAACTTGTATCTATCATTGCAAATCTAAACGCTTAGATCTCTATCAAGTAATTTTATCGCAAACATTGCCTCCAAGGAAACATGAAATTTAGCATTATAACTTTTGAATGCTGCATGTCAAACAAAGTAAAGAAATGGTTCAATTGTGGGAGTGAACAAGAAATGGCACAACAGAATGTTCTAATATAAGTTAGTTAGTTAGTTATAATCAGCTGTGGACACTGACTAGCGGTGTACTCACTGAGCCTTGCGGTGTACCGACTCTGGATTGGAGCAGATACCGGGATTAAAAATCTCATTTGCCACGAATGGGATTCGAACCCAGTACCTACGATGCGTTAACAACTGCGCTTCGGAGGCCGGTTTTAAACACGACGGGCAGATGATTTATTCAGGCATCAGTGAAGCCAATTTGAGTTGTACATGGAAGGTATATTATAGTATTAGCCTACACACTGACTGTGTATAGATGTCAATGTTTGTCACAATACGGACACTATGATCAATGTTATACATGTAGATTAGGATTATAAGGGGAGGAACTTTGTTAGGATTGTGAAACAAACTAACATTTATGGCAATGCACTGTCGCTAAATTAGTCATTCCAACATGTATGCAGGTTAAACACTAAAGATCGTTGTGTCAATCGGTGCTACGTGTGCTAATTGGCAATGTGGTGATTCATAGGACATAGTTTAACACCTGTTCATAATGATTTCTTGTATTGAAGTTCTGGTATAAATGAAGGCCAATAATTAACACAAGTATCATTGAACATAAAATTTTATGAGAAATAAAACCCAAGGACAAAGCAAAATAATATTTATTATCTAGTAAAAGAAATTCCACATTTGTCTTTATTGCACAATTTAGTATTAACTATAAACTAAAAATCTTCTTGGTGGGTGACTGTCTCATCATCAATTAGTCTGGCATATAATATATATTCATATTTTTTCCAGTAAGTTTATTGTTCCTAAGTTTGAAAGGTTTTATCTTTAGATTTCAAAAACCACCTGCAAGTGAAGACAGTCCATATGGATAAAATTGCTGCAAAACTGAAAACGAATCTCAGGCCTTTATACCATGGGGGATAACCCCTGAGCACAGTGTCAAAATATGCAGATCCGCCCAAACCAATCATAACAAGAAACAAAGAAAGTGGATCTGGTAACATAAGCCCAGCCCATGCTATTAATGGTGGAGTCACACTATAGCCAAGATTAAACCAGTTTAAATAATCACTGTTCTCCTCAGAAATGACAAAACCACATCGAACACCACCCAGAAATGACAAAATCGCAGCTCCATATGCCAGTTGTATGAAGGCAACCTGTGGAAAATAAAGACCAGATATCATCATATATGCTGGCGCCGACACAAATGGAAACAATCCAAAGAAGCCTAATGCCAGAGCTGGAAATGGTGATGACTTTATGTGCTTCAAGTTCTGCCAGACTGTGAGAGCTGTTGTCTCTTTATCTTCTGATATGTCTCTTTTAGACGTAGTTCTAAATGCGAGAATGGAAGATAACATTACAGGACTTGGACTACCATTGTTAATAGCTCTATTGTACTGTACATATTTCCATTGTCCGTTATTAGTTGTGAAGCAGCTAAAAGGATGGCAACAAAAGGAAGGTGTTTTCATTAAACTTGAACTGGATTTAAATGCTTTCTGTGGTACTGAAAAGACCAGTCGTCTTTGGAAACACTGTGATAAATTGTTACTGGAGACACGAAGCATTCTGAATGGTAGAATCATGATCTGAAATATAAAAATAAAAGTGAAGTAGAATAAAATTATTTGCCAATGTTGTTTGTCTTTTATACAAACATGATGTATTGACAAAGATACAGTTGGTTTGTTTAGTAGCACAGTAAGTGTCACCACTGGAGCACATTGATTAATACTAGTAATCAGCTGTCTTGGAAGCATTTAGTAAATGACTTGGTTTAATCATTATTAATTCTTATATTGTAGGTATTGGATGTAGCTCAGTGCAAGAGCAGCTGCCTGAGGATTGATGGGTTAAAGGACCTGCTGGTTTATTTCTCATTCCAACCAGTGATCCACAATGGGTCCATCAAAGACTGTAGTGTGTCACACACACTATGCTAACCTGTCTGTTGGAAAGTGCACATAAAAGATCCCTAGCTTGCTGTTATTCAGTAAGAGTAGCCAAGTGTTATATAACTGTAGGCCTACGTTTGACACCCAATAACCGCCGAGTAATAATCAATTATACATTTCAAAAACGAACTAAATGATAACTTATGATTAAATTAAATATTAGAACTTCGATCCATATCAACTTATTTGTGTGTTACGTATAAATTTGAAAATGAATTTCAAATGATCGTAGGCATGGATAGAAATGTATGTTTAATACTTAAAAGTTTTATTTGTTTATGAAATATAAATAACATGTTCTACTTCATTATCATATGATTATGGTTACAAAGTTAAATGTGATAAAGTCCTTAGAACTAGAGTAGAAACGAACACAACAAGAAAAACCAGCGTTTCACAAACAGATTCACGAAGAAGAAAACCCACTTTAAATAATTATAATTATCAGCCAGTCTACGTCATATCACACTAGCTTCTGTGTCTTAAAATTTTGGAACTATCATATTTTACGTTTACCACACTGGTCGTCAGAGTTGTCGTTATTGTTTGGAAACCTATCTACTTTGACCTTTTACAAAGGTGAATGTGAACCAATCAAAATTCATGTCATTTGCAACTCTTGCAAAACAACCAATCGGATTAAATGTATTATGCCGAAGTCTAATTTGCATGGTCTCGTTTGAGAATGCACCGGTCGTGAGAGCACGAGCGGTGCTTCGGCATTTGACGTCACAGAGAGCTAAGAGTTTCTACCCAGATGTCAGTGCGTGTCGAGATCCAGATCCCGTACAATGTATGGACGTCCGCCATTCTGGTGGCACGGTGTACGACCCTCTGCTGGCACAAGTCACCTGAAATAGGCGTTTTTGGCTGGCCCCATGCAGTTCTCTCCACAACAAATAAAAGAGAAACTTCTAAAGGCACTTGATGAGCAAAATAATGTAAGATTATTCGCGTATATTTGCCGATATTATTTCAAACCGATCATTTTTGTGACCCGCAAGATGTTTCCCGTTGTAATGGTGGAAGAAATGTTTACAAACGCAAATGGCTAATACCACACATAACTGGCTATTATACTCATGATTTTGGTCACTTTACATAATAGTTTTGTGGGATTTTGTAATTTTGCTTATATTAGTAGCAATGTGTTATTCATTATGTGCTAAAATTGAGCAATTCGTTCTGGGATAGTAACAGTTACCATTAGGCATTAGCCAATGTTGAATGTTACCAACAACATGCTCTTCATACAGTTGCAAACTGAAAATGGTTTAGTGGCATATTAGCTGTGCTGAAATTGGGAGTAAACAATCATTACTGATTATAATTTTAAACCAAGCCATCCATGGATTTATCCAGGCTTTACCCAATGTTGGACATCTTCCCAAAATGTAAATGCCAAGAAAAAAATAACACAAAATTTTTTCAAACATTGTTTTTCTTCTGGCTAAATTAGTCTACGTTAGTTCGAGATTAACGTTGAGGTTCGTTTTTCGAGATTTTTACATTTATTTGAACACTGATGTTAGTAATTCTAAACAAAATCTCTACTTTCAGACGAATCTGAAGGCAGAACGTAGGATCCTAATTAATGTGTGCAATACTCACTTGTGTCGTCCAATCTTTTCTGATCACGTGTTAAGAAATCAAATTTTTTTGTTATGGAATATCATAAAATGACTTCAAACATAGAACTTTGATCCAGTTTTGGTATACAGGACGTGACGCTTACACCTCCACATGATATTTTTATTTAGTTGTACTCGTTTCATACATACGTGCCATTCTATGAATATTTAGTCCCAACAAGTTACTAAGCCGTACCGACTTAACCATGCCTCCCTGGCTGTTGCCAGCTTAGACAAGCCATCCTGTATCTATGGCGAAACTACATTATCACAGATACGTTTTAGGGCAGTTCCACAGTAACTGACGCAACATTCAGAGAAAATTGACCTTCCTTATCGTGCCGTTTCTTTATAAATTCCTACTGGCATTATGTTTGTTCAAGAAGGAACTCATCTTTGTTTGCAGTCTTCTAGTGATTTTTCTTATAATTACAGTGTGTTAACTGACGTAGCGCAAAAATCCCTGTGGTAGACATGTCTATGAACATGTCATATCTCTCTGAATTCATGAGCCAAAGACCATAGCTACTTATGGTGGTTTGTAGCTCAGTAGTGTACCATCTCAAAACAAACATAAATTAACTGAATTCTGTGAAATGGTTTTATGAGATCATTTTCAAAAATTTTACCCAATCTTTTCCGCTTTATATTACACCGCGAGTAGTGAGACAACCAAGTAATATACACATGACCAGGGTATAATCTAGACGATTTTTTTAGGGTCCCTTTTTGGAAAATTGGGAAAAAATAACGCGTTAGACATGAAAAGGGGAATTTCGTCATTTTGTTTATTC
>JAULBR010093449.1:0-12035 GCA_032355825.1 Melanodrymia aurantiaca
CACACACACACACACACACACACACACACACACACACACACACACACACACACACACACACACATACATACATACATGTATATTGACAACATCAAACTGCATAGTATGACATGATGGAGATCGGTGATCTAGAAACGTGCTACACATTATTTAAAGCAGTTTAATACTGTGTCCCTGTATACAAACATCAAACCCGTTACACATTATTTAAAACAGTTTAATACTCTGTCCCAGTGCACACATATTGGTCATAGATATGTGTGTATATACAGTCGACTCTTTATATCAACAGCTTATTGAGGTACCACCACCATCATTTAGCTGGCACTTGCATATGTTTTGCGCACCAGTCAACTGCACAGCATAATTTAACCAGCTGTGTTTAGTGCCGCATTACGTCATGAAACCGTTAAAGACTACACATGTCTGAATTAGGAGTAACCACAGGAACACTTAATATGCAAGATTACCTGTGCAATTATTTATGAATATGTAATAAGATGTAAATTACAAACAGCAGAAACATAAGAGTAAATTCAATATATTGGCATATAACAGAAAACATGTTAGCTGTTACAAAGAGAGTTGATTGTACATACATTGCATTGCATGTATATAGACATTGTGAGTTAATGAGTCATTGGACGTGATTTCACATTATGTATATAGACATACATATCTGTTACATTACGCAACATGCAATACACTGTCCGTGTGTGGCCTATTAATATATACATGCATTGCAATTATATCGATGACAGTCTTACTTGTGGCCTGTTAATATATACATGCATTGCAATTATATCGATGACAGTGTCACTCGACGAGGGGAATGTTGGGTGCGATTTCACGTTTTGTATGTCCACGTGCATACTTGTTTTTGTTTTATATTGTGACTGCCTAACCGTTGATTACTACGTCATGCAAGGCCGTGACCCGAAGAGAAAGGTCAAACCCCGTACTAGCTGCAATAGTGCTTATTGTTGCCAAATGTGTGTCAAATGTCATAGTCATTTGTAGTTTTTTCAATTTCATAGAGGGTTAAGCTGGATTTGAAATGAGGAAATTGTTTGTTTTTGAAATATGTTATGTTTTATTTGTTTTTGAATTTTAAAAGAAGTATAATTTGGTATTTTAGTCTTATGGACAACTACTGTTGCTTAAATGAGTTGAAACCATTAATTCAATAGTCATCTTTTCTGTGCATATATACATGTATATATACTTGCCGCAGCATTTTATATAATTTTTGTACGTTTTAGATTTTTTATCAGTAACATGGCAACAATTATTGTTTTGTTGTTTGTTGTAGATTGTCTGTCTATAACATAGCAACAGTTATTATTTTGTTCTATCTTGTAGATATTTTATCTGTAACATAGCAACAATTTTTTTGTGGTATGTTTTAGATACTTTTTTTTTATCTTCAACTTGGCAGAATTATTCAGTTGTATGTTTTATTCAGATCAGTTTTTAACATATTTTTTCTATTAAAAATCATAGAATTTGTGAAAGTGTGGTGTAAGGACAGTTTACATTGTTATCTTTACAAGGAGAAGCACAGTTGATCACATTTAATACAATATTTATTACATTCTATACCGAATAGCATTCAAAGTGTCCGACTAGTATTTCAATAGGTTATCCTGATGGAGAAATTAGTTTATATTAATATTATTATAAATTTGCTAGTGAAAGTAATGAAATTCTATATAAAATTAGTTCAGTTTGCTGGAAGTTGATACCAGTATTGATATGCTCTGAAATAGATTAATTT
The DNA here is from genome assembly GCA_032355825.1 of Melanodrymia aurantiaca. NCBI lineage: Eukaryota > Metazoa > Mollusca > Gastropoda > Neomphalida > Peltospiridae > Melanodrymia > Melanodrymia aurantiaca. The sequence continues at coordinate 1,778 of JAULBR010093449.1, forward strand.
TGTTAACAATTCTTATTATAAAACGTCATTAGTATAACTTCCTTTTTGCATTGCTGTTAAATTGAAGATTACTACAAATACTAGTAAGCAAGCCGAGTAATGATTAATGTATGCAGCATCACGGTTACAGTGTAAAAGTTTGATCTCTGCTATGTGACAGATACACGTCATGTTAATAGTAAAAGTCTACTAGTTTTTTTTGTATTAATTAGTTTGTTAAAACCCAGATCATATGTCAAATTGACCGCCCTTAAGAGATCTTCCACTGAGTTTGATAAGAACTGCAATCCTGCAGCCAATTTCACAAAATGTAAGTCTAGTTTACGACTAGCGAGGTTTCGATAGTCTATGGTTACTCATGCGACTATGGTTAGTATCTGTGAGGTATTTGACGTATGTGAGGTATTTGCCCATTTGTGGGGTATTATTTGTGGATGCTATTCGTTCCGGGAGCCAATTATATTTTGATATATTTTTGGACACACTTTTAGTCAGATGTTTACATTTGCATCCACAACTAGTAAATGTTTTGTGAAATTGGTTTTTGAACTGTTGGTTGGAATTTCTGCAGACGATTGACAGTGATCGATCAAATAAATAACATGTTTACAGTGAATAAATAACATGTTTACAGTGAATAATCGAGAACATGACACATTTAAGATGAATACTGGTAGTCTAGAATGACATGTTCAAGATGAATAATCTAGAATGTGACGTATTTAACATCAATAGTCTAGAATGTGACTTGTATAGTCTAGAATATATAGGTCATTGGTTAAGAAGATAAAATGTTGGTCAATATTGTGCATGTAGTCTTGGACAGAATTGGCAAAATCGGAAGTTGTGCGCATGACAGGTGTGCTTGAACAGTTTTCTAAAGGAAGCACAACAACATGACCCAACCTAACCAACCATGTAGTTGATTGATTTGAATCTATACAAGTTGACGACGTTGTGAAGTTTTTAACTAATAATAAGCTGATTACTGTATGTGGTATTTATCTTTGTGTTCATGATCTTTACTTCCTCCCTCATCTGTCAGCAGAGACAGAGGTTTGAAGAGTCGTACAGTATTTTATTGTCTTTCTCCCTCATCAATATATAATACATCACTTCCCAGCAATCATCTTGGAATACATTAATTATGCTAATCACTTCCCAGAATTCATCTAGGAATACATTAATTATGCTAATCACTTCCCAGAATTCATCTAGGAATACATTAATTATGCTAATCACTTCCTAGAATTCATCTTGGAATACATTAATTATGCTAATCACTTGCTAGAATTCATCTTGGAATAGATAATGTTAATCAACATATATTGTGTGCATTGAATTCATTTGTTGTCCATTTGTTCATATGGTGTGTATTACAAATCGCCTATTTGTACTCATTATGAATGCAGTTTGGAATGTTTGTTTTCAATGAAGTAACCTATTGGTGTGAAGTTGCACTTTTATCAGACCAATAGGAAGGTTATGTTGCCATCAAGGCTATGTCCAATTCGCAGCACGGTTTAACGATTTACTAAGACAAATCATCGTATAACTGCAAATCTAACATTTCTATCCAGTTTAACCAGACTAGTATTTAGAATTGGGGGTTATGGGTTTGTCTGAACCCATGAGAAAATATTATTAAAGACCTATTTTATGTCCAATATTCTAAAACAAATATTAACTTTTGATATTGGAGGTCCACATTTTTACAGCAAAACGAACCCTCACATAGAGAATTGTATATATGGAGGCCTGTCGACCCATCAATAGATGAAACTAACTTCTTTCTAATGATACAATAGCAAACCAGACCTTTCTATTGGAAAGATGATATTAGTCTGCAACCAGAGTCGAAATCAGTTTGAAGATGTATTATTATGACGAGCAGTGAATGTGTACATTTCCATAATGTCGTCTACTTAACGAGTTTGATTTACTTATGTGCTTATTACGCTATCAGGTTACATTAATTACGTCTGTTCAGTGTCTTTATTACAATATATTACGCTACCAGGCTACACACATTACGTCTGTTCAGTGTCTTTATTACAATATATGAGAGTGGTATACACATTTAATGATATTTGTACAATGTGCCTGCTTTACCATGCTATCAGGAGTCGTCCACTTGATGTTTGTTTGTGTCCGTTTACACATGTCTATATATATCAGTGTGTGCCTTAACCGCCCGCTCGCTCGATGAAAACATCCAGTTTCATATACATGTACTATACATCACCCTTTATTACAACCAATAGTGAGCATATGTTACTCTACCCTGTTTTACTGTACTCTACTATATCTGATGTACTATACGGTACTGTGTACTATATCTGATGTACTATACGGTACTGTGTACTAAATCTGATGTACTATATGGTACTGTGTACTAAATCTGATGTACTATACGGTACTGTGTACTAAATCTGGTTTACTATACGGTACTGTGTACTATATCTGATGTACTATATGTCACTGTGTACTATATCTGATGTACTATATGGTACTGTTTACTAAATCTTATGTACTATAAGGTACTGTGTACTAAATCTGATGTACTATAAGGTACTGTGTACTAAATCTGGTTTACTATACTGGACTGTACTAAATTTGTTATACTGTACTAAATCTGTTGAATTAATATACTATGTACTAAATTCGTTTTACTATACTGTACTATGTACAACAGATTTACTGTTATATTGTGCTGTACTAAATTATTCTATTTACTATGCTGTACAATGTACAAGTCTGCTGTACTATTTAGGCCTACTTTTCCGTATTTACTGTACTGTACTTTACCAAATTATTCTTTCAAAATCTGTTTACTATATTATACTTTACTAAATTATTCTTTATACTTACTGTATTAAATTATTTATACAGATGTACAGGAAGTGATTTTAATATACTGTATGAATTGAGAAAAATGTTGTGAATTGTATGTGCATGCAAGACTGAGAACTGTAGAAGTTATGGAATTCTTTCAGTCATACAAACTACTTAGATATATGCATTTTGATGTGCTGTGAAAAGTCGTGCCTGTTTGAAGAACAACATAAATTATATCATTGTTCAACGTTTTGATGTGGCCCATCCATTATGCTAAAATATCCCATAATTCATTGCAAACTAGAGCACTTTAACTTTTATTGTGATATTCACAATACTAAAATATCCAATGGATATTCATGCATATTCCTTAGCCAATGTTTAACAACACCCCATCACGAAAAACGAAATCTGCTATTGGGTGATGGTCTGTCGTGTGATAGAAAAACATTATCGTTTAGTTTGGCCTTATTAGTATATGACCTATTTTTAGGTTACTGCTGATCTAGTCTCAAATTTGATTATTGCTTCCATTTTAGATTAAAATAAATATTTATTATCAATTAATTAATAGCAAATTTTATTAATAATATTTGTACAGGTTATAAAATGGAAAAGTATAATTTTGTGTTGTAGATTAGCAAACTGTAGATCAGCAGCTAGAGGTCTAACCAGGCGATAAATTGTTGTACTAAAATATACCTCTTCTTCAAAGTGACATCAAGTTAGCTATGGTCTTATTCGTAACGGTATCCAGGCTAAGAAAGTGCAAATAGTAACAGTTGTACTTAATCTATAAATATATCTTAATATGCCATGATGCGTGTTATCACCATTTTGCTGCTGAAATCCACTGACGTATGTATCTGTTGGAAATCAGTGACTGAGCATTACTTACCGACTCTATTGCAGCTTGATACGTGCCTTCGATATAACTCCGTCCTTCAGCCCAGCGTGGTCGTCTGGCATGGCCTTCGTCTGTATTCAACCTCGTTAATACACTTAATATGCAATAGCTATCTAAAGTTAATTAATAACAACAGCTAATCAATTACATATATTACTTCTTTATGCAAAATTTGAATGTATAAGAACTGATTTGCATTACGCTTACTGAAATCTTTTTGAAATGCCAAAACTGTTACATTTTCATGTTGACCTATTTTTATGCATACTTGTAGTCGATAATTTATTATGGAAATTTAGACACATACTGCTACATCAAACTATTTATATACGTATGTGAATTGTTTGTTTTGTGTTTAGAATGTTCTTCACATTGATTAAAACCAACATTTTTAAACAGTTGTACTTAATGAATTTATGTTCTATGTGGGCCTAATATAAGCAAAATATTCACCAAACTCTCCTGACTTCAGATACTGTGTATATTATATAGTATAGTGTGTTAAGCTCCATGATTGTATTGATTTGTACTCTTATACGATTTTATAACAGCAATCAATTTTCAACCCCACCCAAATGAATTGTCTTTTTAGACTTAGTTTTACATTATGCATTCAAGTACAAATGTAATATATAATTCTTTTAAGAATAATTGGGCCTTTTTTATCATAGACACAATCTTCTCTGACCCAACTCATTATTTGAACGGTTAGTTCGTTCACCCCCTGTTATTAATATGATTCGGATTTCATTTGTTTACGCCCAGTGAAAAACAGAAGATGGTTCTCGTCCATTAATTACTGCTTCCTTCTTGTACGTTGTCTTCTTTTTTAGACTATTCTTGCCGTTTAGTTTGTTATATTAAAAAAGATAGTTGTGGACATGACACGAATAAGTGCCTAGATACAGAAATAGATGTGTATATATATGCATCTTTGGAGTTTATTTTATAAATAACTGACATGTCACATATGCCTATAGAAACATCCTATTTGACCCAGTACTTTTACTGATCTACGACGTTCATGTTGGGTTGGGTTGGGTCATTTTTGAAAACTGTTCAAGCACACCTGTCATGGGCACAACCTCTGACTTCACCAGAGAGTTGTGTCCATGACAGCATTCTTGTGTCTTGTAGTAGTTAATATAGAGACTGTTGGCCGTCATACTATCTGCGATAAACATGTTCCAGGAAGATGATTACAACCTTCTTTGTTTACAATACAACTTTACCGTTTACTTTTCTATAATATTCATTTGACGTAAGTAGCCATTGCCTTTGACAGTGTATTGTGTTGGGTAATTTGTAAATTGAATTGTAGATACCACTTCCACGTTGATCTCGGTGATTAAAGTGTCTGTATGCTAACTTACTTTATATACTAGTAACTAGTGGATGTAAACGGTCAAAGCATTTCTCTTCTCTTTTATAAAACATCTGGATGAAAACCATCTTTCTTTTTTTACTTTCCCATTTATATAGATATTTTAAACTTTCAGTTTCAGGCCAATTGTTTATATTATTTGCCGTGGAAGGTAAACCCAGGGTTTTTATACAACTATGTTCAGCCAGTTTTATTAAACGGTGTTTACCCTGTTTATGTTATAAGCACAAGTGGGTGTAGCAGCTGTAACTTCACTTGGGAGTGTGGTGGGTGGGGGTGGGGGGATATGTAACTCTATGCTGAAAGTTGCTAAAAGTTGCTAAACGTACTACTGGCTTCAGATGTCCAGATTGAATGTCACACGGCTCCTCAATCAGCCAGTATCCGTGTTGAACTTTAGTTTAAACAATATTTATTACCGTCTTATAAGCAGTTTGGGATTGGCCAACCGGCAAAAGCCTATAATTATAAAGGCCTCTCCCTACATGTATAATTACAAATATTTTATAACAAGATGGCAAAAACATATTGTTGAAATTTCTTACTAGGTGTTATCTAAGAATAGATTCAAATGGTTTAGTGCACTTTTGATTGTTTTACTATTGTTATTTATTACAAAATAACTAACGTCAGGGTGTACACAGTGTATTTTTATATTGTCCTGTAATAGTATTTAATACAACAGTTGGCAGTTACTTATTAAATGACTATTCTAAGAGTATACAGCATATTTTCATATTGTCACTATTCTAAGAGTATACTGGTGTATTTTCATAGTGTCACTATTCTAAGAGTACTAGTATGTATACAGTGTATTTTCATATTGTTACTATTCGAAGAGTATACAGTGTATTTTCATATTGTCACTGTTCTAAGAGTATACAATGTATTTTCATATTGTCACTATTCTAAGAATAACAACCGTCATCACAGTGTATTTTCATATTGTCACTATTTTATACAGTGTACATAATTTTGTTATTTGTCCCATCCTACAACAGATGGGGATGAATGGAATAGCTTTACAGTAGAACACTGTCAGAATTGTTATTAACTAACATTGTATCACATTTATGCAAATACAATGTTAGTCTTGTAGCAGCAGTTTAGATAATGAGACGTCAACAAATGCAATTGATATCTATCTTACATCTTTTCATCTTCATACAAATAATCCATTCTTTTTTAATATATTATTTGTCTACTATGTTTGAAATTAAATGCTTTTGTAAAGAAAAATTGTGTTGTTAACTTTTACTTTCCGTTTGTAGTGGATACACACGATGTGACCTCGTTAGAGTTTGACAGTGTCGACCCACAAACTCTGTCTTCCCTTGCTTTCTCAGTGATTTGATACCCACGTTAACACTGTCACCAGTGAGAAATGTTATTGACCGGTTGGAACGGAAAATAACCGAACGTATCTACTGAGGATCGATCTGTCGACCGACCGAACCTCGGGAGAACATCTTGCACTCAACTACGCTCTGATACACTAACATGACAATGACCAATTTTAAGTGCTGTTATCCAATAAAGTTCAAGCACCCGCTCTATGGGCACGGTCCTTCATAAAACTTCAATGTCACGGCTGGGTGAAGAAGGGCTATGGAATTCAGAAAATAGATTTAGTAAAAGTTTTGTTTTATATTGATTATTGATATCTAAGAAAACATTACATTACATTACATTACATTACAGCACGCACGCACGCACGCACGCACACACGCACGCACGCACGCACACATATTTATTAATATTACGTGGGGGTGTGCCCTCCCCCCCCCCCCCCTTGGCTACGGGCCCGTTGTCATCTCGTTGTCTATGTATGAAACTATGTACACCTGAATATATATTTTTTTTCACTTGTATAGAATGATGTAGCTTATCACATTTCTACTATGCACGGGGTGAACTTTTGGTAACATTTATATTGTTTTATATTATTGATCTGACACTTGCAAGCTGGTTCTTGCATCAGTATCTTAACTAATATTTACAATTGGCATTTATCTTCGAAATACAATAAACTTTTGTATGAACTTCTTATTAATTGGATGAGTTGTTATTTGTGTAGTCATCTGGATGCAAGAGCAATAACAACCTTTGGACTTTGTATAGTACAATGATAATAGTTATTATAACAATCAATTGTTGGAATCACATAATTATAACTTAACCATGGGCTTATCGTAGGTGCCCTGAATATATCAAGGGACATAATCACTGTTTTGGCAGAGACAATCCGATTATGGTCCTTTATAAAAACATTTATATTTTACCATACTGTGTTCAAACAGATGATCAACGTTTTAGTTAAAATGTTTAACTTTAAACAAATTTGAAGAAACAAAAAATATCCTAATTATATTTACAGATGTTTTCTGTAGTCTGTTTATTGTGTGTGGATAACGTTAGTTTTGGTCATAACACACTAGGAAAAGGATAACAAATTTGGAAAGCACAAAAATGATACTGTGTCTAAGCACAGTCTGGCATCTGTTCATCTCGGATGACTTGGTCATGCCAGGTCTTAGCCAATGTTGCGGCTATTTGTGGATTTGGACACTTCAGGTGATCGGTAACAGGATATTTCACTCCTGATCTCCAAACAGCAATGGGTACAATCTTCTCCTTTATGCGACGCAGCTGATTATGACAATCTTCCAGTTTAACATCACATTCTTCCACTCTCAACACACTGATGTCAGCTTCCCGGCCGGATTCCAGTGATCCTATTACATCTTGCCAACCTATCGCACGTGCAGGAGTCGATGTTACTGCGGATATGACGTCATAAAGTGGCATCCCGACATGTAACAGCTTTGTCATCACAGTGACGAGATCATACGAGGGGCTGTCTAAACACTGTGTATGTAAATCAGTGCTGATTGTGTTCGGCCATTGTTTTTCCTTTGCTACCAATTCTGCAAAATTCCAGTTGAAAGATCCTCGTCCATGGCCAGTGTCGAATATAACTCCCCTTTTCTTGGCGTCGACAACTTCTGGTACCAATGTCTGCGTCTGTGAATCCATATTTCTGTTATTGCCATGAAGGCAATGTGTGTAAATGTCTCCACATCTTAAATTGCCAGGACAGCTTAGCTGACCTGTAAATATTAACAAAGAACAAACTTAGACATCGTAAACCTAGGTCTTACCATGATGATGTAGAAGAGTAGCATATCTGGCGGTAGTAGGTTTCCTCTGTGGCCAACTGATTGTCGATATAATTATGTTTGACATCCAATAACTGATGATTAATAATCAATGTGTTCCAATGGAGTTGTTACAAACTTTTATCTTTTACTGTGATGATGTAAATCTAGCCTTACTGTAACATACTGGGGCGGTATTTATCAAGCAACTTAAGTCAGAAATAAGACTTAAGTCTAAGAAAAAACTTAAGTCTCTACGATTGTGACTTCAGTTCTGAGAAAAAAACAACCCCTCTAGACATAAGTTTTGGACGTTTTTGACTCAAGTCTTAAGTTTCCTCCTAAGGTGTCTTCAGAATTCTACAAAAACTTACGCTTACGTTGGTGTCCTACCTTATTCAATTTAATGACAGGCGCATAAATTAAAACAATTCATTCATAAATGACTAGATATTGGTATAAAACAATAATATTGTGAATTATGATCTTGTGAGTGATAATCACCTTGTATGTTGTGGACAGGTATTGTGGAAAACGCGTGGTGAACCATCAATGGCACTTCACATCTAGCACTAGCTTCCATTGCACGTCTGCAGGTGAAATTAATACAAAGAACATTGATCAAACAATATTACATTACATTACATTATATTATAGTGTCATTAACCCCTACCATGCAGACTCAACTTCATCTAAACAACTAAACATGTCTTATAGTCAACCAATTTAATCATTATAATATTTTGAAACAATTTACCTGTAGGCCTCTGATTTACATATCTTTAACTGTAGGCCCCTGATTTACATATCTTTATCTTTGTAAATCGGAGACCTCTAGGTAAATATATGTAAATCAGCGACCTCAAGGTAAATATATGTAAATCAGCGACCTCAAGGTAAATATATGTAAATCAGCGACCTCAAGGTAAAGATATGTAAATCGGAGACTTCTAGATAAAGATATGTAAATCGGAGACCTACAGGTAAATATATGTAAATCAGCGACTTCAAGGTAAAGATATGTAAATCAGAGACCTCAAGGTAAAGATATGTAAATCGGAGACCTACAGGTAAATATATGTAAATCAGCGACCTCAAGGTAAAGATATGTAAATCAGCGACTTCAAGGTAAAGATATGTAAATCAGAGACCTCAAGGTAAATATATGTAAATCAGAGACCCACAGGTAAAGATATGTAAATCAGCGACTTCAAGGTAAAGATATGTAAATTAGAGACCTACACTTAAAGATATGTAAATCAGAGACGTACATGTAAATATATGTAAATCAGAGACCTACAGGTAAATATATGTAAATCAGAGACGTACATGTAAATATATGTAAATCAGATACATACATGTAAATATATGTAAATCAGAGACGTACATGTAAATATACGTAAATCAGAGACGTACATGTAAATATATATATATATAAATCATGTAAATCAGAGGCCGACAGATAAAGATATGTAAATCAGGGACCTACATGTAAAGATATGTAAATCAGGGACCTACATGTAAAGATATGTAAATCAGAGGCCGACAGGTAAAGATATGTAAATCAGTGAACACTGATTTACATATCGTTATCTGTAAGAGTCTGATTTACGTATCTTTACCTATAGGCCTCTGCCTCATTTGCTCCGTTGTTGGCTATTGACTTAGCAAGTCGAATCTTTACTCCAACCAGCATATCCCGATTATTATTAATACACTTAACACACTCATCCACATTCACTTGAGCCATGGAATCGATCTCGCCACCGGGAACTGAAGAACAAAATAATAAATATAAGACAAATATATACATGTGTATATATGGGCAAAACCGCTGACATTGTAACTTTTAGAAAAATTGGATTCGGCAGCATTTCTCGCGAACGCAATGACATATTGATTTATTTAATTATGGTCATTTTGTAGAAAAAGTACAGACGATTCTGATGGTGTATAGTATTGTATGTTGCA
>JAULBR010093460.1:0-12029 GCA_032355825.1 Melanodrymia aurantiaca
GTACACACCTGTAGTATAATAGCCTTACACAGACCGTAATTTGTACACACCTGTAGTATAATAGCCTTACACAGACCGTAATTTGTACACACCTGTAGTATAATAGCCTTACACAGACCGTAATTTGTACACACCTGTAGTATAATAGCCTTACACAGACCATAATTAAGATAATCGCATTGTCAAATGAACTCCCATCACAGTAATACATATTTAATTCAATAATAATGAGGCTGGCATGATGCCCACTTCACTCCATTTCCTGTAGTGTTAACACTCATCACAACCTTACATCAACACCTTAAACAACTTGTCCAAGTAATATAAACCTGACAAAGCTTTAGTAAACGAGTTGTATTATTGATTTATGAAATAATTAGTGGGAGATTGAAACAAAGGGTGATAACTAGTTCAGTTCTCTCCGCTGAAGTTACATAAGTATATTGCAAATCATAACGTAGCTAACTGTATGAATCCCACATGGACCTAATTATGTTGACAGAGGATACCTGCAATACGATTGTTTTTCCTTTTGTCATAATTCAGTTCAAGGTTATTTGTTCTTCAAGATTCGAGCAATCTCTCACCTCAAGTCTTCTACTCGTTTTAGTTTTTCTACAAAACTTGTAGCTCACAAGGCTTAGAACGCATACAACAACAGCTGCACTCGATAGCCCCACTATAGCACGGAAACCGTAATCACTGTTGGTGAGTTTTACTATGTGTAATCTCATCGACGCTACATGATGCTGATTACCTTCATCTACAACACATCGATAAACTCCTTGGAACTCCAACTTCATGTACTGTAAGAGCAATGTGTTGTTTGGATATACATATGCCCCACTCTTATTTCTGCTTTCTCCTCGTGTTAGGTGTGGCACTTTGTTTGGGATGTCCCAGTGTATGTCGGTTGTGGAAATGTTGGATAATGGACGACAGTCGTACTGTACGGTTTCCCCTTCGTCTCCAATATAGTACACTGGCGGTTTGATGCTGAACAGTGGCTCATCAGATCCGTTGTGTTGCCCACTCGTATTTGTGAGACTTGAATATGTAGAGATTTCAACCATTTGGTTCTTAATAGGCAATAAAATAACTATGAACAGTGCTGCTGGTCCTGTAATTGTAGACATTTTCAGAAGTGGTTTAGCTGGTAGGTTGTATCTAAACTTGCTCTGAAATATAATATAATGTGACTAGATGTACGGAAAGTTTTAATTGGGTGTGGTGGTTACTTTGGCATCATTGAGACAGAAGATGACTGATGCAATACCTTACTTTGACGAAATGTGCCATCGGTGGGATCAGGATACATTAACTTTTTGGGAACACCTGGTAACCGGTATCATCACTGATTTGGCAGTCTTCTTCTTTTCGATCACACTGATTTGGCAGTGATTTCCAAACATGTATGCTGGCGATGTTCACAAATATTTAATTTTGCAAATATTGACTACATGCATGTACCCCAAATATGCTCTTTGATTATTTTATATACAGGTCTGTCTGTGAACTCAATGAATTTGTCTGCTACAGCTATGAATATTCCAGATAGGACACTCATGCTGCAGAAACGTCATACTTGGCAAAGGAAAGTTTGGATGGGGTGTGGTGGCCTTACAATGAGATTTCCAATAATGCATTCTTTATTTGCGATTTTTAAAATTACCGGGTATTCAAATTTGCATATATATTTGCGACCGCTTCCCCTTCTCATGTCTTTCCATGCCTTCGCCCCCTCCTCCACGATTAAATTACCGTTATAATTTGTCGTGAAAACACCACAAAAAACCCCCACCCTCCCATCTTTGCAACTAAACCTTTTGTTGGAACTCCCTCTTTTTGATTTCGCTGTAACTTTTGTATTATTGATTAGTAATTGCTAAAAATATTGTGAACAAGGCAATTGTGGTATGTACATGTATGTATATTAATATTAAAAAAATTATTATTTGGAAAGTAAATTATGTATGTATATTACAAAAGGTCGCAAACATTGATAAACAATCCACATCGATGGTTCATTCTATTTGGTGTGCTCTAAACAAAATGTGACCATATTGAACTATTATTATATCCTGGGGGTATACAAGATTTTGTGCAAAGTTGGACCCAACAACATTAATCTGATTTCTGAGTATATAATCTCATTTTGTGCAGTAACGCTAAACAAAATAGACAAAACATTTTTTTATATTATACCGTGGATTCTTTACAATTAAGCCTAACAATTACAGTATTTAATCCAACTGAACTTGGAGATCATGCATAAATGTTAATGCGTTTCACAATCTGAACAATAATTATTATGATTGTGTTTGACCCCCTCCCTCCCCTTCTAATCCTAAGATAAAACACTAAAATGCAATCCGGACTTGGCTTTTACCTCCTCATCCCCACCCCTTCCGAACATTATGCAGAATGTGAAACGCATCGACATTTATGCACGGTCCTTATAATTACCTTCCAGTGAAGAGAGAGAGAGAGAGAAGTTCTGCTCTGCAACTCTGATTTATGCGAGTTCTATTCTGCCACCAGTTACAGAGTATCATGTTCTATAGCTCAGATTTATAGACTGTGATGATGAATAAAATTCAATCTGCCTAGTTAGTATGCTAGTGAGGTACATGTATATCATGTATTATCATAATAAAATATACAGCAAAATTATTTACTACTGGGTACCCTCATAAAATTGTTAGCAGCTAGAATTAATCGATGAGAAATAAATGTATTTGGTATTCAAATTAGAAGTACATGAGGCCTGATGAGATAAAATTATCACAACGATGGCTGGGTCAAAACCCACAAGTCTCGATGCACAATTTCTCATCTATTATCGGCATCATCTTAATAGCACACATTCTCACATGAAAGTAATGGCAGGCCAACATAAATCCACACTTTAAGAAGTCGTCCAAAGTTTTAAACATTTTCATGGGGTCACACATGTTAATAATTATGTTCTACTTTGTGAGGAGGGATTGGTTCTGAAAAAAATAGAGGTTTGACTGAAAGTTTTTAAAGTGGTTTTTTGTGAGGTTGGGGATGGGATAATGATCATTATCAAGCAATGCATTATATTTATAATTTGACAGTATAATTAATTTTTTTTATTAAAATGTGGCCATTGTCCCCATCGCCCCAAGACAGTAAGTTATGTAGCTCATCACAACTTGTCAAGTGTGTATGTGTGAGGTCAACGGATCGATCCTCTTCAGTGGAGACATTGTTATTCCCCATTTCCAATGGTGATTCGCGACTGGTTGTGGTACATCAAAGGCTAAGGTGTGTGCTATCCTATCTGTGGCTAATCGATAAGAGTAGCTATGTGGTAGCAGTGGGTTTCTCCCGAGATCATGTGTCAACATAATCATGTGTTTGACATCCAATGATCATTAATCCATTCCAAACATAACTGCATCTTTTGAATTTAAATACAGTATTTAACATCTGAAACTGCAGTATCAACCGATATATATATATAATTATGTATATATATTCACAACTGTAGGAGCAGTCTGTATGAAAGACAAAATAATCAAACTTAAAGTAGCAAAATATATAAACTTTATCAAGCAGACATTTTCAGGATGTCTGACATACATTGTAAATTACAGTAATACTAATAGTTTGTAATATCTCCTCTACGATGTCTTCTTATAATATTGATTGGTCTACACACTGGTTTTCCAGCTCATCACCAATAAACGCGACACTTCTAAACATGACATAATGTCGCAAAGGATGTTATGACGTCATGCATTTGAACCAAACATTGTAAGTGTTTATTTCCATTTAATTTCGGTTAATAATCATCCTAATTTGGCAAAATGATAATGAATGATAAAACGAGTACCATCCTTATGTCTTGCAATATCCTAATATATCGGCACTCATTGATAAAAGTATAAATATCCTTGACAAGCCTTGGATTTTATCATTTCATCAACTCGTACTGATAAATTATATCACAAGACACTTGGGGAGTATCCTCTATTTATATTATACATGTCTCGCTATTTTAACTTATCAAGTAGTTTCCTCAATAGCATTTAAATTGGACAAGTATTCAATAGTAATAGTGGCATTGTATCACTATGAAGGATTGCATGGAGGTTTTCTTCGAGACCCACACACGTATAGGACAGCCATGTACACAGCTGCATGAACATCCATCCATAACTGAACAAGCAATTAATGAGAGCACGAATAAGCATGTAAACAAACTTTAATATCCCAATTAAACATTTTAAAGATCTTTCGAATTTACCCTGCAGTTTCAGTGTGTTCAAAATCGGTTTTTTTTTAAAAATGAGCAGTAACTGTTCCTGGTTTGAATGATCTGTGTGATCCTGTATTGCTAGTTTTGTCTTGGCTAGCTGATGATCCTGCATTGCTAGTTTTGTCTTGGCTAGCTGATGATCCTGCATTGCTAACTTGGTATTGGCTAGCTGATCCTGCATTGCTAGTTTTGTCTTGGCTAGATGATCCTGCATTGCTAACTTTGTATTAGCTAGCTGATGATCCTGCATTGCTAGTTTTGTATTGGCTAGCTGATGATCCTGCATTGCTAACTTTGTATTAGCTAGCTGATGATCCTGCATTGCTAACTCTGTATTGGCTAGCTGATCCGGTATTGCTAGTTTTGTATTGGCTAGCTGATCCTGCATTGCTAACTTTGTATTGGCTAGCTGATCCTGCATTGCTAGTTTTGTATTGGCTAGCTTATCCTGCATTGCTAGTTTTGTATTGGCTAGCTTATCCTGCATTGCTAGTTTTGTATTGGCTAGCTCACTTTAATAAACTTTCCTTGAACAAATATCCTTGGAACACAGAGTCCTTCTTTCTTGTTCACCGTCTCACTCTGAACATATACATTTCTTGTTTCCGTAAATCCAGCTTCCTTCATTAGACCCCTGAGTATTTCTAAAATTTAACAGATATTAATTGTCAAAGGCATGGTATATGAAGCTGGCAATATTCGACAAATATTTGAGGAAGTCGTTAACCCTGCCAAAAGTTTGCACTAGTTGTCTATGTGTTCTAGTTATAAAAGTGATAATTTTCACTAGCCCAGACCAATATCCCAGAAGCCGGGATTGAGGACTAGCAGATTTCATTATCCATTTGTAGCTGGTATTCACAAAACCACATTTGCATGCGTCATACAATACTGCAGAAGGATATTTGCAAACTGAAGAATGAAATGATTGCTTAATGACAATCCAGCAAAACAATAAACAGATTATTGGGCATCAGCAAATGGTATGTTTGCAAACCAAAATATTAATGACGTCAAACGATTGTGAAAAAAAAAGAGTCATAGTGCTAATTTCTCATTAGCAGGGAGAGATAAATCTCATGCCTAGCTGCAGTCCAGGGCTACTAGATTGTGCTCCTGGGCTACTGCCTTAGCTTGTACTGGTAGCCTAAATATATATATATATATCAATAAAGCTTTATATACATGTAACAAGTATTTCTGATACTTTTTCCGCCACTTGTAGAAGGGTGGATATTTGATATTTTCTCTTTTGTGGAGCTACTGGATTACCATTAAAAAGTCAAGTTTGTTTAACGACACAACTGAAACAAACTGATTATTAATCTGTGGTTATTTGATGTCAAAAGCACGTTATATCGACACATGGTCACAGAAAAGTTGCTGCCTCCTCATAGGCTACCCTTCGAATAACAGCAAGGGATCTTTTACGTGCACTTTCCCACAGGCAGGATAGCACACACCACAGCATTTGATAGATAGTATCATGGATAACCGATTGGAACGGGAAATATTACCACCGGGTTCTCTGAGGAGGATTGTTCCTTCGACCCATCGAATCACAGGTGGACGCTCTACCACAGAGCTACGCCTCGCTCTTAATAAAGAAATAACTTGATACGTACCGAGAGAAAAGTAGTAAGCGCGTGTGCCGTCCTGTCTCACATAGAAGTTGTTGGCGAGCTTGTGGCCAGGAGAAAATCTCAACATGGCGTAATCAAACAGTCCATAATCTCTGAACAGAACGCACCCGCCGGGCTTCAGAACCTGCCACAAAAATAGATGTCACGAACATTATATAAACACAAACAATATCATGGAATCAAGGCCTACTCTGTCGTTATGCAATACAGATCATAGATGTCACGAACATTATATAAACACCAACAATATCATGGAATCAAGGCCTACTCTGTCGTTATGCAATACAGATCATAGATGCATGGTGAAACAAAACTATTTCATGGCAAAATTTAAAATTAAAAGTCAGTTTTCAATACAAACGTTTTAAAATCCTAACTAAATTTTACATACATGTGTTAACTTTACCAATAACAAAATTTCTAACTGGCCACCATAGTCTATTCTTACCTATTAGCAACAATGGATATTTTACAGGAAATCAGTCATGGAGCACTGATTGTAATGGGAAAAGCAAAACAGGTCCACTGAGGATTGATCATTCCACCTCACACACATCATGCAGATGCTCTAGCTCTGACCTATTCACTTCAATAACGTAATGAAAGCCATCGAATGACACTATTAGATCAACATTTCGGTTTATAACAAAAGCTATGTTTTCATCGTGTTCACTTACTCCATGAATATTTCTCAAAGCTTGGACCATTTTATCTGGGTGAATGGCAGACAGAACGAATATCATGGAAACCATATCCACCCCGCTGGCTGGGACATTGACACTTAAATCATGTTCGGTGATGTCACAGTGAAATACAGCGCATCGGGAACTGTTGAACATGGGATGCTCCTGAAAACACAAACAATAACTAGATCATGTCAAAACATTATAGATGTGTTTAGGGTAACCGTACCTACCCTAATTTTACCACAATCAGTTCGAATTTTTCTGTTAAAAATAGAAATTGACAATACATGTACATGTATATAAAAATATACTATAATTGAAAAATGTTACAATGTTTATTACAGACTCACTCTAGGGAGCGGGCGTAGCTCAGCGCAACAGTATCCACCTGAGACTCGATAGGGCGACTCATTCAACCTCCTCAGTGGAACACTGGAACAGTTGGCTTATTTCCAATTCCAACCAGTCATCCATGACTGGTCTATCAAAGGCTGTGGTGTGTGCTCTCCTGTCTACATGTATGGGAAAATTCACATAAATGATCCCTCACTGTTATACAAAAGAGTAGCTTATATGGTTGCAACAGGTTTCCTCTATAACCGTGTATTTGACATCCAATAACTGCTGATGAATAATCGATATGTTCCAGTGGTGTCGTTAAATAAACAAACTTTATCTTTAAAGACTCACTATTTTGGTGTGAAAATAATGATAATGTAACAATAAAGTAAAGCGAGTTATATGCAAGTGAGGTTTATGTTAGCAGAAGGGAAAATGCTATCCTTGTTTAACTAGATAATTGCACACCTTGCAACATGTCTATAAACTAGGGGAAACAACCCTATGACATTTAGCACAGGCTGTTTACATTCATGTGTTCACTTCGACCACACACACACATGTAGATCCCCAGCACAACTTGTACTAGTTTTCGTTCACGTTGACCACACATACACATGTATATCCCCAGCACAACTTGTACTAGTTAAAAGCAAGAGAAATCAGTTATGATTGTTACCTTTACGAACTGCACAGCTCTCTTGGAGAAATCACAGGCATAGACAAACAAATCTCCGTTTTCTTCTAACAGAGGAAACATGAAGTTGCCGACTCCACAGCCCACTTCAAGAAGGACACGATTTTCATCCTTCTGTTAAAAATAGAAATTGATAAATACATGTACATAAAAATATATTATATATAAGCCGGTAGAATGTTTATTAAAAAAGATAAAGTTTGTTTGTTCCATGACACCTCTGGAACATATTGATTATTAATCAGAGGTTATTGAATGTCAGATGCACGGTTGTATCGACACTTGGTCACAGAGGAAAGCCGCTGCCGCCACATAGACTACTCTTATTCGAATAACAGCAATGGATATTTTATGTGGACTTTCTCACAGACAGGATAGCATACACCACAGTCTTTGATGGATCAGTCATGGATCACTGGTTGGAACAGTAAATAACCCAACAGGTCCATTGAGGAGGTTCGTCCCATTGACCTATCAATCCTACTGATGAGCTACTGCACTATATAGTATGTTTGTTTTAGTTTTACCTGATGTTTACGAAGTTCCTCAAATTCCTGAAGTATCCAGTGGCGATCCTTGAAGAACTTTGTTGTGTTTCTTTTATAGAAAATATCCCAGTTCTTCTGTGCTTCTTGTTCCAGCTTAGCTTGCTTGAAATCAGACACCGGTTTCTTATCACCCTGTAACTTCGAAACTTCTTCTTCTGTCAATGTACGGGCTTCATGACTATATTTTTGCTCTGAACTATCACCATCCATTTTAAGACACTTATCTGAAAAAAAAGAAGAATAAATGTACAATAACTAGTTACTAAAAATCATAAGAATTTATTCATTGAATAATTGAGTGACCCACTATATTTTACCCCTTATAAGTTATCTAATAGCGACACAAGTCATCAAAATTACATACCTTGTGAATCGTGATATCGAAAGTTTAATAATACCTCTAGTCCACCAACAGTAGACGTCTGGGTTTATCGTTGATGAACTATAATAGCTCTAGCAGATATATATTATTTCCACTTATTATACATAATTTTGTTTTTTTACATAGAAAAGTGTTGAAAATGTGTCATTGATCTAGAAAAAACCCATGTTTTTATCAACTATATGGAATCCTATTATATTCAATCTTTTTTTTGCGTTTATACGTATCATTGTTAATTACAAATACAAAGTGTAACATCCTAGTTACATAAAAAGTCATTTTCGGCTGTTAAAAACGCACGTGCTGTTCATTGGATGCCCGAGAAGGTAAGTGCAGTTTTGGGAGAGTGGCAGTCCTCCTACAGACACGGCAGGAGGGATGAGGTTGTCTTGTGTCTTTCTCGTATTATATTGCCATTATTGGTCATACGGTACACAATTGATACACTACAGACACGGCAGGAGGGACACAAGACAACCTCATCCCTCCTGCCGTGTCTCCCAAGACTGGCATGTAAACAAAATCGTAAAAGACGCGCGTACAGTGCCACTCGTTTTAAAAGTCGGGACTGTCCCTTTAAGATGAATGCCATCTTGATTACGAAGCTAATGCGATATGTAACATACTTCTAGCTATTTATTATTAAAATCATTTGTCACGTGCCAAACAAGTCAAATTAACCCTAATAAACTACTAAGCACTCATTGGATATACATAATTATATTGATATTGCAAGTCACATAATGTAACTAAATACTCTATTAGCCAGAACTAATTCGGTGCAGCCCGTCAAATGGTTTTTCCACGATACTTTCGTCTAAACTAATTTGTATCGGTTCTAAATTAACATAGACACAAATCCAATGACCATATATTATACTAAGCTATGACAAACGCACTGGATAAACACAATAATATTGATATTCTAAGTAGTAAAATGTAAATAAATGTTAATATAATGAATGAAACATAATCTATAGTCAGAAACATGTTACAAATAGCATTAGATGGCGTGTCAATACGGTGGCACTCGTCTTCAAACTCGCGCAAGTACGGGTGCGGTATTTATCAAACAACTTAAGTTTTTCTTAAGTTTTGACTTAAGTTTCATTAAATTGAATAAGGTAAGACAACAACGTAAGCTTAAGTTTGTGTAGAATTCTTAAGACACCACAGGAGGAAACTTAAGACTTAAGTAAAAACCGTCCAAAACTAGGGGTTGCTTTTTTTTCTCAGAACTGAAGCCACAATCGTAGAGACTTAAGTTTTTTTATTAGACTTAAGTCTTATTTCTGACTTAAGTCGCTTGATAAATACCGCCCCGGGGCTTTTGTTTTTAAACACGCGTAAGTACGGTGGCACTCGTCTTCTGGTTTTAAACTCGCGTAAGTACGGTGGCACTCGTCTTCTGTTTTTAAACTCGCGTAAGTACGGTGGCACTCGTCTTCAAACTCGTCTTTTGTTTTTAAACTCGCGTAAATACGGTGGCACTGTATATTTTAATAATTTAGCCTTGATTCTGGCAGAACGCATCTGCATAGCCTAACGGGTCAATGTCGGCGGAGCAAATAAACTTCAGAAAAATTGAACAAAATTTTATTATGATACCGGTTTTCGAACACCGCAATATATCCATAATATCTCGAGGGTGACTCGAAGAAATGACATAAAAATGGCATATTTGACAGAAAGCCGATTACCAAAGACGTAAGCTATGAAACAAAACCTCCCATACTAGTATAATAATGACCAAATATATATAATTATTGATTTTTTGGGCTTATGTCGCTGTATTAGACAACTCTTGTTTTTGTGATCATAAACATGCAGTGTAACAGTGTTTATATTATTAGTTCATGCTTAATCAATAAATTGGATCATAGGGGTTTGCTTTCAAGTTGATATTCATGAGTACACTTGACAAGATGGCCGCCAAATAAGATGTAAATCAAGGCCATGACAAAACATAGTATCCTCTAATTCAACAAGTAGCACGCAGATTCAAAAATCGATATAGAAGGCGAGGTAATGAGTTTAATGAAGTAGATGATTTAACATCAATTGAGTTGATATGTAACCGACAGAAAAATACCGTGAAATAAGATTAAGAAAACGAGGTTCAAGATGGCTACCTATAATGTTGATCGTACATCTGACCTATTGGACCTTGCGGAGCGCTCTCTCTCTGGGTGGGAGCCGGTGTAATGGGAATAGAAGACCGTAGGAATACAGGTCCGATACAATGCATAAATAATGCTATGGGACCTACATACCTAGCCGTAACCTAGGAATCCTAGTCCAACATTTGTAGTATGTTTTTCGTAGATAACTTTAGTTTCGCTTAACGTAGAGAAAAAAGGTAAACATTTTTTATAATAGAAAAAAAGTCCTATTTTTGTGTCCAAATTATATAACTTTAGGTTAACAATTAAAAATATTTTAATGCAAATACATACAAACAATCGTCAGAAAAATCTACTATTTTCAATACCCGACGATGGATTTTTCTGACCATGTTTTGTATGTATTTGCATTAAAATAGTTTTATTTGTTAACCTAAAGTTATATAATTTGGACACAAAAATAGGAATTATTTATTTATTTGTTTACCTTTTTTCTCTACTTTAAGCGAAACTAAAGTTATCTACGAAAAACACTACAAATGTTGTGACGAGGACTATAGTATATAATAGGTATAGTATGTAGGTCCTATAGTATAGCATTATACATTGTTTCGGACCTATATTTCTACGTACTTCTATTCCTATTACACCGGCACTGCGAATAAAAAACCCTATGTCTCGAAGCGGGTTCTTTTCAAATTAAAACTCGGGACTACCTATAAGGGGACATGTGCATGTCAGTTTATCACAGCCTCACCCACCCCACCTCAACTTGCTAAAATGAAAATAGTGACTACCAAAAACTTGATCAAGAAATGTCTGAACTACCAGAGGCGGATCTAGGAGGGGGGGTGGGGCCCTAAATTTTGCGAATTTAAAATGTTTTACATATTAAATATATTTTTTACGTTGGTTTTGAAATGGATTTTCTGGATCCGCCACTGACTACAATTATGAGATTGAGAAATATACCCAATGTATATGCCTGTATTTGAAGAGGAAAACCCTGATAACGTAGTCTTAGATGTTTAACTTGTGAACGTAAACATCACATTTTATGATATCGACCGGTGTAAAAAGAACGCAAGTCCGTTAATGTCATGGATTAAATAAAATAATAAAATGATTATTTACGGAATGAAAACTAGCCAGGATCGATATTTATAAAGATTCTTAAGTGCTTAAAGGTAACATGAATCATAGCCCCTATTAACGGTTATTTAAGTATTAATAGTATTAACATGATAATAAAATGAGTGCAGTTTACAATAAAATCGACTAATTTGTCCACTTCACAACAATATTGCATTTATGCATATTTTT